>JAOUZG010028144.1:996485-1034691 GCA_026289955.1 Argiope argentata
TAATAAGCCTTAAAATTTGATATAACGCCTTGATACATTGGTTGAATTAAAGCAGTTGTGCTAGGCGGCAAGAAAACCACTTCGGCTGGAATGCATGTTGTTAAGTCTGATAAATTTGTTGGGTGGCTTGGAGCATTATCAATTAACAGAAGTGCTTTTTGTTCAAGTTTTTAATTTCGCAATAACGTTTAACAGACGGGCAGAAATGTTCAGTGAACCAATCCTGGAAAATTTTCGCAGTTATCCATGATTTTTTATTAGACTCCCAAATTACATGTAAAGTTGATTTAGATATGCCTTTCATCGCTCTTGGGTTTTTGGAATGGTAAATTAGTAATTGTTTTAAATTAAAATCTCCACTTGCGTTACTACCTAGTAGAGGGGTTAAGCGATCTTTTGCAGCTTTAAATCCTGGTGCCTGTTTCTCTTCACGGGATAGAAATGTTCGTTTCGGCATTCTTTTCCAAAACAAGCCTGTTTCATCAACATTAAAAACCAATCCTGGAGGATAGTTTCCTTCTTCAATTATTTTTTTAATATCGCTGGAAATTCAGCCGCCGCTTTTGTATCACCACTTGCTGCTTCTCCTGTAATCTTTATGTTGTGAAGGTTATTTCGATGTTTAAATCTATTAAACCATCCTCGACTAGCAACGAAAGTTTCACTTTTGTCAATTGTCTCAGCCTGAATGTAGTTAATCAATCTATCATATTCCATTATGATAGATTGGCTTAATGGCATAATGCGGTCAATTTCGTCGTCAATCCATATAGACAGTCGTTTTTCCATTTCCTCTATGATATTATTTCTAGAACGGGTAATTCTAGTTGCAGAGCTTGACGTAGTTGTAGTTGCCGATGACAGTATTTTTTCTTTATTCTTCATGATGGTCCTTATTGTTGAAGTTGGCAAATTCAATGACGCACTAATTAGAGTTTGACGTTCACCAGAATCTAATCTTCTAATGACTTCCATTTTAGTTTTGAGTGAAATGCTTTTTCTGGTTGCTTTCTTTTCTTTTTCATTATCACCCATAGTAAAAAACTAAAGATCAAAATATTTGACACCGTAATATATAGTATTAAATATGTAAATTAATACCTACTTACAATATAGACAACAAATGTTTCCAATAATAAAAATATGTCTACAATACCGCACCAAACAAGAAATACAAGTACACTCTTTCGGATATGTATTTGAAACCTATCGCTGCATAATATTTCGGGGAATCCCCGTATGCTGCGAGCGATTTCGTGGAATCCCCGGGTTGAAATAAAAGAGCGCTAAACCGAAACAGCGCTAAACGAAACAGCGTTAAGCGGGGTCTTACTGTATATATATATATGTATATATATGTCATGTTATTTAGCAGTAAAAAACTATGTATAAAGTGTGCATAGAAATGCAACTTATTTTTGAGTAGTAGAGGAAATATTTATCAGTCTACCTGGGGAGTTCTACTTCTAATCTGAAAGATTTTTCCTTTTTTTAAGAAAAAATAAATTTCTTTTTCCGGTTGTCTGGTGGCATCCATCACGCTCCTAATAAAATACTTTTTATTTCTGCACTCCAATTCAAATACTTTTTTTAAACTTGTAGCGGGTGACACTCGATGTTAATACAGATTTTCTAAATAATAATTCATTAATTGAATTTAAATACTTTTAATACTTTAAATAGAGTTTTAGCAGTTTGTAAGGAAAATTGAACAGGCAACAGCTCAATTGGAAAATTGCGAGGATTTCAATATTTTCCACGCGAAGTTGAAGAATGAGAGTTCAGTTCTTGCGAAAATCAGTATTTATTTTATAAATTATTTGTATTAATTGTAAACTAAATCAAAATAAAAAGTAACCAAAATAAAGATTTTAATTTTTTCTTTGTTGACCTAGGTAGGGATGGACATAAAATAGTTTTATATTATTTTTTTCCAATTCCTAACACACTTATGTCCTTTAGCTAGTTTATTTCGGAATCGTGGATGTTTCTTCAATCAATTTAATGCAAACATTCAAAAATATAACTATTTTAGTCTGCTTTATTTTTTAAATTCATCCCGAACGTAGTTGACTCCTTAATAGAATAAGAGCCTATTTGTAGAGCACATTTTTCTAGTCATTTGATTCACAAGTAAAACACTTTAACTTTAATAACTCTTTTTGGAAAAAAAATACAATTTTTCTTTCCTGCATGTTTTTTAACTGTTGTACATTCTAAAAATACTTTTACAATCTATTTTATGAAACTTTCCAACATTTTTCCAAAAATTTCATCCTGAATCTTGGAACCTGTTATACTGGTACTCTTTGTCTAGGGAAATTATTTCTCCTAGCATTTAAATGCGCGAAAAAACATTGCTTATTCATACTCGTTCGCACTTCTCGGTGCGAATGGTTTTCCGGTTGTCTGGTGGCATCCATCACGCTCCTGACAGAGGAATATAAATCAAAGATCAAACACCGCTGACAGAACTTATCAGGCGAAAAGAGCGCAGATCACTCCGTGCCCGAGAAGATATGGAGTAAGAAAACGTACATAAAAATACACGTTATCTTTTCCGCACTTCCATTTTTCTTTGAAATGCTGCAACCTCCAAAGCATAAATAGAACCTTTTGCATCGCTTCAAGTGCTCGAGGCATTTTTCCAATCCTTCACACTAGCTGTCAACCGCTGGCACCAGGCCAATTCGAACCTTGCAAACACCCCTGTTTCTTCCTATGAGAAATATTTGATATATGTTATACCTGTCTGGCATTGCTGGACCATTAAATATACAGGAGATAGCGTTGGATGCATGTCGGTATTGATCTGGGGACGATACTGGGTTTGATATGTTCTTCCTTGTTGATATAAAACTGAACGAGCAGGTGAAATATAGTTTGTTGGAGCTGCGTTTTATCGTAGTTATTATTCGAAGTATTGGTTGTTCATTTCCTTGCCACTATTATCATTCTTTATTGTAAATGGAATTATGGTGTCTCAATAGATGAAATCTTGAATTAATAAATGTTGGTTTTTATGATAGAAAAACGTGAAAAATCTTAAAAAGAAGTAAAAAAAAATGCAATTATCTGAATTTCAAGATATGTCAAGATTTATTACCAGTGAATTACATATTAAAAATTACCGTTTAAATTTTTTTTAAATTAAACTTGGAGCGCTTATTTCAGAAAATGAGCACTATCAAAAGAAATTCCATTTCTCAAACCAGTTTTTTTATTATACAATAAAAAGAGTAATTCGATTTTTATATTATTAATAATGGCAATTCATTCTATTATTCTATTTTGTTGCGAAATTTCTGTTTCTTTAACTATCCAATTTACAATATCTTCTTGTAAAAAATAAATGTTTGCTTGTTTAGAGTGCCATTCTAAGCGTATTAGACAAAATTTTACATTATAATAGGATAAACGAGATTTTCACGTTCTTCGCTATTAACTTTCAGATGTATTTTTATATTTATCTAAATTTTCTACATTTTAAAATTCCAGCAATTTTTTTGCTATTACCAACTTAATTGACATAAAAAATTTCTTAATTTCTTAAATTTTAACAATTTTTAAAACTGTTTCCTGCAGAATTATCGACAAAATTTTTTATGTAATTTCATGAAGTGCCTTTTTTTTCAAATATCAATCTCGTGTATTTTTTCCGTTGTTGAAATTTAAGGAAAAAGTACATTGTTTAAAACCAGTATAGCTTACATGAAGAATAACAAATTGAAGTTACAGCACCAAACATATATTATTCAACAATAGAATTATTCAAACAATAGCGTTTTTATATTACATTATATTCATTTTTACATGAATCGCTATGGATCTTAATCTTATTAGAATAGCTCATGTAAATATGAATAGAGAAATAAAATGCTATTTTAAAGAAACATAGCTTTGACATCTCTCATAATTTCGTTCTTAAAATTATTTTATTGGGGAAAACATGAGCAATAAATAATGTATAGGTTAATTTGAAACAGACAAAACTCATGTTTTTTTAAAAACTAGCTAGCCTCTAAAACGATTAGCGAAAGATAGTAGCTCAAATATGCAAAACAAATAACTACAAAAAGTGTGTAAAATTTTGTTTAAGAAGTGTTAAATAACTTATGAATGTTTCAATTAATATTTTAGTAACTTCATTTAAGTGATCAGTCTCTTTATTAAATATTTTAAATGACGTGGATTATAAGAGGATTATCATGTTTTTAAAAACAGTCACCAACTAATAGAGAAGCAGTCTTCTTTCATGTTAAGGGAATAAATTAAGATGATCCATTTAATATTTCAATGCCGAAATTTTGAGTCAAGAAATGTATTTTATTTCAAATTAAATTAAATAATATTTGAGTAAAATATTTCAGAACGTTTATAAACATATATTTTGCGCTTATTAATTACATAATTTTACTTACAGTATAGCTATTTAACCCTTTATCTACTGAATTATGTTGCCATCAATTTTGGAACTACATTTTTGCACCAGTAGTTAAGTTTCTTTGCAGAGTTATTCCGGAGAACCCAAGAGAAAGTTTTTAATTAATAGAAATATCTTACTTTAATGTTTAATTAAATATTTTTCATTTCTACTTTTAGCTTATATTAACTTCTTGCTATGTGGGTTACATTCTCCGTGTTTTTTAGAATACCATCGGCAAAAATATTCATATCATTAAAATATAATTCAGATTTAAATGGTACTTATAAGTATCGTCAGGAGATAAAGGGTTAAATATAGACATTTAATAAGTATATTAAAATTTTACACCGTAGATTCATTTTTTTTAAAAAAATTCTGTCACAAATTTAATTTGGCAATACAGTTAAATTTAATTCTTTATCAGTAAACCACGATTTATCTAATTAGAAGAAAAAAATTTCTTGCATTAAAAAAATTAAGGAGCAGAAATACATATGATTTTAATATAAAGTTATAACTGGACACCTTTTGAAATGTTTGATCCATTAAGTTTAGACCTTTGTTTTCATTAATTTATCAAATATTTCAACATCGTTTTCAAATTTTCTACATGAATTATAAAGTTTAAATTATTCCAACCGTCGCAAAAATAGGCGAACTTTAGATTTTTACGAATAACGTTTGAAAGACACATTTTTGGATTTATGTCTGCCTGTCTTTTGTCTTAACTCGCTATTTACAAATTTAAATCAATGAATTTTCATACATGTTCAGACAAATTTGTTGTTTTCTACCAAATTATGAATTGCTTATATTCGGGGGAAGTATATATGTTCGTATACAGAGAAAAAACGGAAAAGATGTTCTAAATAAAAGGACTAGATGCATAAAATTTGGGACATAGATTTAGCTTTTATAATATATATCCGTATCAAATATGAAAACAAATGTTTAAAGAACCATCCACAAATTTGTCTGACCGCCGAGTAAGAATGAACATGATGCTATGAAGGAAACGATACATTAAGACTAAAATGAAATCTGCTGTGCATATTTCAATGTATCATGTCGGAACATAATTTCTTGAACGGTTTTTGAGATGCTCGGGCAGCAACAATTCCGATTTTTTTGTCTACGGATTTTGGTTGACGACAAAAACCTCATCCCAAAAACATGTTCTGACATGATAATAAAGTTTACATTTATAATATAGACACATGTGAAATACGAAAACAAATGCGTAAGAAAATTATCTATTTCTAGTATTTAATTTTCATGCATATAAACGCCATAGTTCAAGAATTTAAGGACTTAAATAAATACTTTACATGAGATCTTGTGATTACATTTATTATTCCTTGTCGGATATTGTTACCTATTAAATGAAATAAAATTCACATTTTTAGTTATCTATTTTATGGTACTTTTTAGATTTTATTCACTAAATCTAACAAGTTAGATTTTATAAAAATGTTAAACATACATATAAAAGATATATCTGATAAATGTTGATAGTCACTGGCATGCGATTAATACATAAGTTTCGGTTTTTGAGGTATCCAAACTCCACATTTGATTTTCCTGTGCTTGTATATTAAACTATACCGGTGATTAATACTCATTGTTGCAAAATACACAACTGTCATGCGAGAAAATAAAAAATTGAGCAATCATGTTGCTCCCTGTCTTATCCTAGGCTTGAAATTTTAACAGGAGGGGATAACCCCAATGTAAAGACATACGAGAAAGTGAGCAGAAGAACACATGCACTGATTTTTTATCTTTTTAATAATTTAAATCAAGAAGATGGCCTAAAATTATTACATTTCAACTTCAGACTCTCAACACTCTTTCTAAATAGGTATTTTTCTATATTTTCCTCATATAAATGTAATCTTGAGCTCCATTCATCACGTTACAGCTGCTATTTATTTTACATTTTACACTTTATTCTTAATTTCAGAAACTCTTGCCTAAGCAAAAACTATACCGAGAAATTCAACCACCAATATTTTATGATTACGCCAAAAGAGTTCTACTAAACTTCTTCAATGGCTCTGAAAACTACAAACTTGAACGTGCCGGACGTAGATATGGAAATCTCGGGCTTTATGACTATAATTATACCAAGAAAGTTTCCACATTTAGCTGACAACTTTGCTGAAAAATTTCTACTTTTCTTGAAAGAAGAAAAAAAGATTTGACGCTGAAAAAAAGCCCTTCAGTTCTGTTCAACTTCTGTCTTATTTATAAATTTTGTTGATACTAAAACAATGTTAAATAATTCATATTTCGTTATATACAGCGACAAAGTTTAATACCCAGTTTCGATGTTGTAAAATATATATTTGATTTTATATCTCTCAATAAAATCAAGATCTTTTGATTTGTTAAAAGCTTTATAACTGTATAAATTATCTATCATATCATGCATTTTAATATTTTAAGCATTTTATAACTAAAAGGGTTTTAATGCTTATTTCTTTGTATGCAAACATGCATAAAAGAATTAAGGTTTCATTCTCATCTCAAGAATTTTCATATATCATAATTTAATATACCATTAATACATTTTTATGATTATATAACATTCTAATAAATTTCCTAGAATTATTGATAGCAATTGGCGCACATTATATGCACATTCAGGCCATCGACTCCAATTCTTAAACCTCTTGGATAATTGTGCAGGGAAATTGTTCATGTTGATAAACCTAAACACCATTTTTCTCTCTTGTTTAAGCATAACACAATTACTCTTTCTTAAAATGATTTTTTAAAATAAATATCTGTAAAGAAATACATTTATTTCACCCTATTTTTCAAATTAGAGTAATTACTGTGCTTAACAAATTTAAATTTTCAAACTAGGGCATAAAAAATGACAGGGTATTTATTTAGTCTAAAACAGCACTTTTTATGGGAAAAAAATATAAACATTATAAATTATTAGACCAGAGCTGAAGCAATTCATATTTATCGCTACTTACTAAGATGAATTTCTTTTAGTATTTCTTTGTTGCTTCTAATTTATTTGTTAAAAAGTAAAATTGTATAATTTGTTTTTCTAAACTTTAACACAAAAATGTCAAGTATTATCTTTAAGGGGATGTAGACTGTATTAACTTCTTTTACGAATTGTTCTCTTAATAGGATAAAATATTTTATACATGTGTATTAAAAATGTGTATTTAACATATGATACCTTTGTATTTTAATACATAAATATATTCTGCAAAAATATATTATTTAAACAAAATTTAAACTATTCCAGATGGCTAAATTTTAATTTTTTCTATTATTTTTATCTTATCATTCTATATAAATTTATTTGGAACAAAATGTATGTATCATTTTGTAGTTGCGTTAAAAAAATTGAAGAATTATTTTATTTGCTTAAATCGTTAAAATAATATATCAGTTATTATCAGAAACATGCAAATCCCATTTCTTGTAAAATACGTTTGATCCTTGAGATACCTTTATGTCACTAATATACAATATATATTAAACTATAATCTACGATATTAAAGAATATTCTTGAATATTGTATAAGAAATACAGCAATATTGTGTATCATACTATATTCATAAGCAGTCTTTAATTTCACATGCTACTGAACCTTGGCTATAAAGCTTATTCACATTTCCATTCTGATTATTTCCTTTTTTTATTCGCACACTTGTTCCCCCCCCCTTTATGGGCTTGGAATGTATGTTTGACTCAAGAGCATAAGGGGTTTAACTATTGAGGTCATACGTTAGTCGCTTTTCTGCCATAATCGCGTCTCTACGTCCTTCTCCAGAATGCCAAAACTGAGTTCAGAGAAGCTGGGACTAAGTTATATTCCAAATTCTACTGACAAATTTTCGAAATAATTGAGAATAGCGTTTTTGTGCAACTGGCAGCTTCAAATACATTTAATTCCTCAATCTTTTTATATTAACAATTGGTGACCGCATAGATTGGATCAGGAGTATCCAGCAAACAGTTTTGAAAGTCTTTGAAAGCATTTAAATAGATTTTTTTTCGCTGTTGACCACTTCAATTATAATTGATTCCTAAATCTTAGAAAAAAATTAAGTGTTTTTAAATCCTTATTCGTCAGAAATTTGACTTCTGCGGTATCGTTAAGACGTAGCTTTATCAAATTTGTTAATCATAATAATTTCTTAATATCGAATATTCCAGTCGCTACAAATACCAAATTTATGCTCTTCAATTTCTTATTTTCCTACGTAAAAATGAGTTAATAACATCCAACATTAAACTTTTAAAAATAGGATTTCCAGACTTCTTGAAATGTTGCATTCTTAAATAATAATAAAAGATCTCAAGATGTTAGAACTTCACATCGTGTTTTATTTATTTTAATGTTTATGGCCCTGTTTGATTAAAAAGATAGAATAATAATTGCATATAAATGCATGAACCTTCAGTACCTGCAATAATGTTTCAATAAATTATTATTTCCTATATCAAAGATTTGAAAAATGTTTTGTTATATATTATTTTCACTCATCAAATATAAGACAATTTCCTTCGTTTGTTTATAATTTTTATCTACCTAAGTTTTAACAAAATGTTATAGCAAATGAGTCTCCCTCTCAATTCAGTGGAGTGGTGCCATTGCAAAATCTACCATCAAAGCAGAAAATCGATCGGAACTGTCATGGCAAGGGGTATAAGAGTGGATATCCTACACATGCTAATTTCCTACACGTCCATGTCTATCAGTGCGTTTGAAATGGAAACTCGATGAATGCCTGTGTTTATGGGGGGTGACTTGTTATGTACTCTAATAAGAGTTTCATCAAGAGGGAGAGTGTTTTGAAACAGAAGTCGTTAATGAAGAACTTAACAAATTTAATACCCAATTATGAATTAAAGCTAAATTAAATCTAAACTTTTCATACGGGGATATAAAATAAAGATTATAAATTTTTAGAGAAAGACTTATTCTTTCTGCTCCTTTTGTTTTCACTGGAATATAAACTCCGTAGTCAATGTGGGTCACGTAATTCATCTCTTATACATAGAAAATAATACTATCTATAGAATGATTAGATATATAAAATCATATGGACAGAAAGGGAGTAAAGTCTTAAATATCATGCTATATAAAAGAGCACATTAATGGAGAGCTTATAGTTATGACTGTAACGAAACTATATGTGTATAATTAAATGAGATATATGTGACTGTGTTATCTAAATGAAACTATATGTGTATAAAATTTATTTTACTAATTTAAAATGTACCATTAAATATACCGTTGAGATGTACGACTTCGTTTGTACCATTACAAAAGAATAATGTTAAGCAGTTTGCCGATCTTTTGAATATGAAAACTACATTCTTTTTGACCAATCTTACGATGTAAAAGAAACTGCAAGCTTTTGTAAAATTATTCTTTATGTAGCATATTGTATTGTTTCCAAAAAGCTGTTTTGTAAACAATTATGATTATCTGGTTTCATATAAATGTTTATGGATATCGTTTGGAACTATGCTTACCACAGTCTCTGCCTAGGATTTTAATTAATTTTTAACCCTCAAAATTTCAATTCTACCACTGAAATACTACCCTAAAAATGTTTAATATCTATTCATTGCAATTCTGAAGACTTGAAATCCTATACTAGAAAACCGATGTAAGCAATGTCTGCGGTCTTCAAACTTTTGTCCTCTAACGGACCTTTCTAGAATTGTACGAGGTTGAAATGCCGAAATGTTGCTAGTCTTATTAATTTATTTCCCCAAAAAGGATCAACACTAACAGATTTTAGAGGGCCATGTAGTATCACTATCTATTCTTCATATTCTTGTATCGGCCACATTCAATCGTCATTCAGACCCATTAGCAAGTATTAATGCAGTGGCTATCTACCTTTCTTATTATGGGGACCATCTGTGCTGTTAAAAATATTAAGGCTCGTGAATATATATAAGTGAGAGAGACAGTAACCAGCAAAGCTTACTATAAAAAAATTGAAGATAATTAGGACAACAACTGTACAGATATTTTAGCGGGTGACAATTTATCTTGATCCTAGATGAAAAAACTCTTTTAAAAATTAAATTATTATTTCTTTGGAAATTTGGATTTTTCTGATTCAATACAAAGGATTAAAGTGAGTCAAATCTGTAGAATGAATTTTACTTCAGTAGAGTTATAACAGTGCGAATTGTCTAGCGGAAATTTGAGCTTTGTTTTGCCGTTTTTTTAATTTAATTACTAATAAGTTGCTTGCATTTGTATTGTCGATTTTAAGAAAGCAATGAAATTGTGTTGTTTATGCTCTGCTTATTTTCTTGATGGGTAAAACGACGTTACAATATCGGATTTGACGGATTTTGCATTATATAACTTCCCCCTCCCCACCCGACAAACTTACTGTGACATTATATATAATGAAAAAAACTTGATTGTTGCAAAGTAATAAAAACCAAAAACTATCGTTTCATGATGCCACAACGATTTTAAAATAAAAAAAATTTAAGAGAAGTTCTGGCATAAGTTGTCCCACACGAGAATCAATATCTTATTAGTTCAACTTGACATTTCCGACCTCAAATCACTTTTTAGTTTCTTAAATGTAAATATAGTTGAAAAAGAATGATCAGTAATCTATCAAATGTGTGAATGTAAAAATGATAATTATCGGGTACTATTTCTAAACATTTTGCCTAACCAATACTAAGAGCGTTATTTAGAAAAGAGAAACAATTTTAGAATCATATAACATAACAGCCTAATCAAATTTTCATTTCAGTACATTTTGACTTCTTTTATGTATTTTTATTCAATATTTATTTGATCCATTGGCTTTTGTTTTCAATTTTAACCAAGCAGGATCTAAAAAACAGGGGAAAATCTTACAAATTCGTTGTTTTATATTTTAATCTCGATAGTTTGTTCTAAAGTGGCTGAGTGCCAATTACTACATTTGTATCATTTTTTGAATACCTTTCTTTTTCCAAATGAATAATTTTTATTTATAAGTTACAAATATTTTTTTACTAGAAATCATCAAAGAGCAAAGTGTCATCAAATTTTGGCATCATATCATGAATTTTGACGATAAAATAAATGAATTTCAGCACCATAAAGCACAACAAATGTTGAGAAAAAATCTATCTAAATGGATACTGAATCAAGTATAAAATTTTAATGTCAAGCCTTAGCCTCCATATAATCCATTCCAAACCATTATATTTAGTACTTTGATGTGAGCTAATGTATAGTTTGAAATACCAAAATATCTCAAGAAGGGGGAAAAAAAAGAACTTTTTATGGCCTGGAATTTAATCGAGAAAATATATTTGACGCATCGTCTAGCGAGCTGAATAATTTAAGAAAATTTTTTTGACACAAATCATGAATCAGGAGTTTCTAATAAAATGTAGTCGTAAATCAAACTTTTAATAACATCTGCTAATATCCAAAAACTAAAAATGTTGTTTATGTAAGATTGAAGGCACACTTGCGTTAGCAATCTAAGAAATAACTTTTTAATTTGAAATTATCAGTGCATCTGGTTATTAATGATCATTTAATAATTAGTGACTTGATTATCATAATATTATTGATTTCTAGATATCTCTAACGAATTAATCTATTTATAAGTACATAAAACATAATTTTGAAGATTCATAATGGCCGAAAACAAGTAAACTTAGAATTCTTAACATCGATTTATTCTATAGGAATCATTTTGTATAACAACGAAGCGATGATCATATTGGCATCCATTTACATATATTAGCGTCCAATCTTGATAGCTGCACAAGAGAAAAGAGAAAGAAAATTTTCCCTTCTGTGATTTTACTGTGAAATTCTGATAAGGATATATTTGACAAGGGCCGATTGAACAAAGTCAATTTTGGCTACCTTTAAAAGCATATCTTATGCATTAAGTATTTTTTCCCCTTCCCTTGGAGAGTGGGAAAATGGTTATGTGATCATTTTTCTAAAGCGCATAAAAATAATTAAATAAAAAAATTGGAATTAGATCAGAATACAGGGAAGAATTTATAGTTAAGAATTTCATAATGAAGTTGATATAGAATGAGTTAATTAAAAATAAAAATTGGAAAATTAATTGAGATTTAAATTTTATTAAAATGTTATATTTATAATATGAATGTTGGAAATTTTTCCTTTGGAGCTTATATAAAAGGATTCTAAAAGATATTTTTAAGCGTGTCAGTTTTGGAAGGGAGCTATTATATATCTTTAAAGTTACTTTAAAGGCTTTAGAGATTTTTATTCCTTCACTCTCAGTGTGAAAACTAAAAGTTTCAACAAAGTTCATATTATAAATAAATAAATAATAAATTGGGATTTGTAATCAGGACGTAAGAAAAAAACTTCAGAATAAAGTAACAATATGTAAGATTCTCATTTATGTTTAATATTATTTCTGTATTCATTGATACTGTGTGGTAACACCAAATTGTTGTTATTAGTTTCGCTAATTGTATTTGATAGTGGGTAAGAAATGTCCCCGTCCATTAATATTAATTAAATTTTTATTCTGTCAACAGGACCTTTCCATTCTTAAGATAATCCTCATACAATATCATTATCTCTTATAAAGGGTTAATTTAAAATGACAAAATAGGAAATTAATTAATATATAATTTAGATTCAGTGGTATCATTGCACTTATTTATATAGATAATGGTGTGTGTATAATCATTTGTTTGATATTACGTAGAGAATATGATTTTTCTCGCAATAATTAATTTACTCTACAGTCTTCTATATATTTATTGAATTTCCATTCTTTCCCATCTTTTGTTTGTCAATCTCCCCCATATTTTCTATATTATTATACTATTTGAGCTGCTTACCATACCTGGAATTATTAATGGAAAATATTCTAATTAAAATAGTTATCTATATAAACTATTATAGTGAAATATACCAAAGTAATTTAGCAGTGATGCATGAAATAACGGATATTTCTCCCCTCTGACTACTTTGCAGGAATTACTATAATAATTGTGACGTGAAGGGATTATAAAAATGTATCAATCAAATCTTGGTTATGTCACTATTAATCATCTCGCAACAAACCGCACAAATAACAACCGAACAGCGACAATGAGATGGCCTTTCTTGACGTCATGATCTCTCTGACGTCATTACCATCACTTTCCGTAATTTGGCAATGAAACTATTTTGTGGTATCCGCTTCGTTCGGGTTATTCTTATTATTTGATTATATATTTCTTACCTGATATTAAAACACGCCTTTTCAATAAAAAACAATATCTTTTGTTTTAAAAAGATGTTTATGGAAAATAATGGCATATAGTACCTTATATTGATTTTAATTTTGTGATATTTGATAAGTAAAGTTTTATTTTCCTTGGATCTGCAGAGCACATTTGTGGTTTATTAATTTTTATTTCTATTATTATTAATTTTATTTATGCTTTGACTTCGATAAAATAATTATACTATTTTATATTGTTAAAGTGCATTGATACCTGTTTTGGAAGTAGCCTTAGATTTAATTTATTGTCTACGGTCGTTGGTCATTCATATTTACCTGATGGATTATTTGACTGACCTGATGGATTATGGTATAACAGACCGGGGTGAGTTTTAAGATTCTACATTCGCAACTGATGTCAATGTGTTTCAAAGTGTCCTTCCCCTTGAGGGCAAAATCTTCGGGAAAATTATTTAAATACAAAATGTCAGCTTTTTGAAATATTTCTAAAAAAATTAGTCATTTATAATAAAAGGAATGATTTCTAATAATCCAATACTTCGAATTATTTTAAGAAATTCGCTGCTTTTGTTAAATATTAGTTTTCAAATACTACCACATCGGCAAATTATACATAACAAAAATATATAAATGGCTTACAAAATTGTAAAATTTGATCTTGGTTTATAACAGAAAAGCATTTTACAACAAATATTTTGCCTTCACAGTGTTGTAAAATACAAAATATTTATTGCAATCATATATACTAGATAAATGTGAATAAGTAAATACTCTTATTTATATGTGTTTCACAATTATATTTAGTTATATTTATTTTTGAATTTTTTTCTAGGTGAGTACCAAGAATGCATTTCCCGAGTAATTATTTGTAATAGCTGATTAAGTTTTTGTCCGAAAGTTCAAAATTAGGTATAGTAGCATTAAATTTATATTTATTACGGTTATGGATGAGTTTTTTTTAAGAGGGTTGATTTAGACTGCAAATATTTTTACATTTCAGAAGTTTTAGAATATTTTCATATATTATTTTTATATTTATTTAAAATGTGTATAAAATATAGCTTTATTTTCTTTCAAAAATATTTTTATTCCCTATAAATAATATTCTATTTCATACAATTTTAAAGAAATCTTTAGCTCTATTGTTCAACTAATTTGTACTTGGGTTTTCTACCTTTTGAGATTTGTAAAAAAAAGGTTGGATTTATAATGGGCATGATCTAAGCAATTTTACTGAAAAATTTATACCTATCTTTATATTTATTAGTCTCATTGTATAATCACGGATATCTTATGTTCTGAGATATTTTGGGAAGAGTAATTTTTTAATTGTTTTTAAACTTATATGATAGATTTCATGTAAAATAGCCGTATTAAAAAAAGAAATTTTTCCAATAGTAATGCAATTTTAGCTTTGGAATATATTTACTTGTTTCTTTTTCTTAAGTAAAGAAAATCTTGGGTATTATGTTTATACTTTTAAGCGATTTTTTTTCTCTCCAAAAGTATTATCTTATAATGATGAAAATACGATGATTGATTTTTCAAAAATCCGATAATTATAAAAAACGTTTCATTTTTAAATGCTCAGATTAAATACCAATTTAAATAAAATTAATTACATAATTTCACATATTAATTTTCAACACAAAGAAACAGAAGAAAAATATTAATTTTTGTTAAAGTAATCAATCATTTTTCAAAGTTTTAAAATGTTATCAACAGTTGTTTCATGTTTAAAAATATCTCTTTTGACATTCCCAATCTATCTTCTTAGTATTTTTTTCAACTAATTATTGAAAATATTTATCTCGAAAAGTCATTTTCTTATAACACTTATTTTTAACTGTTTTTTTAAAATTCGCATTATAAAATACGTAGAAAAATTGCTCTCCCGTATAATTGATTATTCAAACTTAAAACATTATTTACACTTAATAAAGTTTATAAAAATTCTTTTATTTAGACTTATATACATAAATGTTTGAATTTGTCACAGATGTATTTTATAAATTTCAAGCACTTTTATTCTTTAATGTTGTAAGCGATATAATTTATTTAATCATATCTCATTCAAGAAAAGTTAGGTATCATAAAATACCCATAATTTTCTCAAAATCGGACTGTAAAAAAATGTAAAATGTATTTCCTTTAAATATAACCACGCATCAAAAGTATTTTAATTACTCTATGTAAGATAAAAACCTTTATCTATTGATTGATGTGATTTTTTTGGCGATGTTCAAGAGGATTTTTGCCTTATTTTGAAATATTGTTATTGAAGATCAAGATAAAAATGAGTGACGTATTCCAAAATTAAAACGAAGATTAAAAAAAAAAGAATTATTATTTTTGAAAGACATATTTTCTACTTGCGACGACATGTAGCTTAAATTCAAAAGTTTGTACCTGTCTTTTCTTGTGCACGTGTAAATAGAATATTTATATAAGTTCTTAGAATAAAGTTTTTTTTTAAAAAAAAGAGAAACATTGTAATTGCCTTTCAAAGATTTTATTTCCACATTAAGAAAACACTGATATTAAAAGTTTAAAACTTAAAATGAATCATCGTGGGTAAATTTCGAGAATACTAGAACACATTTAGAAATTGAATTCAAGTGAAGAAAATAAAACTAAAAAAAAACTAAAAATGTATGAGACTTTATCAAGAAAATAAGGAACAGAATTGTACTAATTCTTTTAAATGATATTCTCCCTTTATATCGCAAAGATAAAATGTATAAATGATTGGAAATAAAAATGAATAATTACAGAATCAATAGATAAACAAAACAATAAGCATACATATAATATATAATATACATACTTTAAGTAATAAAATATTTCAATGAAAAATTTTCAATGAAAGTTTTTATTTAGATTTCACTAATTGGCTTCAAAGCATTCTTAAACTTTGCAAAATTTTGATGGATATATAACTCTTGTTTTGAATACCCCTTGTTGTTCATTGTATTATGCAAATGTTCTGTCATCTCCCCTAAAATTTGAATTTTAAATTCTAAAAAAAGTGACTAAATTTTACAAAACAAAAAAATGTTGTTGAATTTATTTGAATACAAAATTTTCAATCCTTGAGAAGCTATTAACCATTGAAAGCAAAATTAAAATTTAAAAAGAGTATAAAAAACAAGCTTGAAACATAACATTTATCGTTGCAAAAATAGTCCATATATTCATGCATTTATAACCAGCAATGGAAAGAACAGTCTAGAATAAAAATTTGTAGCAACGATTCAACGAATTTACACAATAGTGAAATTCAAAATTGTAATGTAAGATATAAAATATTTTACAAAAATTAATCAAGAATAGGCGAAATATAATGCAGTAACTACATTGGTATTATCAAAAAACATTTCCTTTTTTAGTTTTTCAATTATGTAAAATTTATTATAGTATAATAATATTTTCGAAAGTTATCGTGAAATAAAGAGAAAATTTTGCTTTATTTTTAATACATGCAAATATTAATTAAAATATTAAACGATGATTCCGATTTTAGCATTTCCATTTTCCTAAAAACACTTTTGTGCCATATTTAGTAGCTCTAGATCAAATGGGTTGTCCTAAACACTGACACACGAGATAACTAGCCTAGGTCTCAATACATGAAGGATATCTTTTACTGAAATACTAATTAGAAATTGGTTATTGCCCTTATGAAATTTTTGATGCTTTTTAGCTGTAAATTTCTTATTAAAATTACGTTCCCGAGTCGCAATAAAACAGGCAAACTCTGTCCGTAGATTTTTCCTACTTTCGAAAATATACCTGAAAAGTTACTAATCGAGATTTTTTTTTCTGCTTAGTTACGAGTCGATAGATAGCAGTATTTGAACGGTTTTTTTTCAGAGAATAATATTACTTAAATTAATTTAAATACAATTATACAATCTTTTGCTAATGAAATTTATATGAAATATCACTTACTATATATATATATATATATATATATATATATATATATAATTTAGATGGAGTTTATATACAAAGGCTATGAAGAAGAGGCAGTAGCTTAGGGAATTCAGATTAAGGTTGGCCTCAATTAGTTCAACTTATCTTGCTTATTCAATTAAAAACACTTCTCTAGTTGTTATACAAATGAATTTATATAAAAAATCTATTAAATTTTATAATATTAGTACATTATTAACACCCTATAACGTCTAATTATTATAATATATATAATAAAGTAATAAAGGTAAAATATTAAATTTTAATGATTAATTGCTATATTTATTATCGCCAAACTTTAGTGTTGATGATATTTTTTATAAACGTGAATGATGGGGAGTGTAGAGTAAAAAATATATGTACATAAGTATTTTCAAGGAATTTAAGTAATGAAAAATTTCAAATAAATCCTTAGTATGTTGATTCATTAAAAATGTTTATAAAAAGTCAATTTAAAAATAATTTGATTTTTTTATATTGAAAGAGTAACTGAATAATCTGCTTCTCCTTTGGCCTCAAAAGCATCAACCCATTTAATCTTACACATTAAATTTATACGCAATTATACGTTGATATAGCATCTGATAGAGGAAGCTTTCCACTGATTAGTTTGATGTCATGTCTCCCATAAAACTGAATCAAAATAATAATTAAAATCCGATAAAATCGAGGAAAGATTCATGGGCCCGTATCTCTTCCTTGCATGGGGCTACTCCGAAATCAATTTCCCCAGTCAAAGAATGAGGCAGTGGTACAGGAATTAATAGAGATGGTTGACTGAGGACATTAATCTGTCCCTGAGAATTTATTTAACCGGCAAATAGCAGTTCGCGGAGTCATAAACGCACGAGGAAAAACCGCAACCCGCCAATAAGATGGTCGACCGATTTATCTCTGGAATTTTACTGTTCCCCATTAAAGGATGAGCTACAACATACCACCGTTATTAGGCCAGATAGATTCGCCAAATCTTGTCAATTTCCGTGACGTGAACCATTTTGAAACCGATACCCTCTTTATCTAATGGTGTTTCGCCTACATATACATGCCTCCAGATACATGTTTGGCCCGAAGTAGTATTGCGAATGTGTATTTTTTGACGAATATCGCGTGCCGCAAAAGCTATATTCAGGGCTAAAGGGCGAATTCATTCTGTGTTGGAGTTCCGCTGCATTTGTGTTACTATGTTAAAAAAAGATGTTTTCCTCACGAAGTTGATATCGGTAGGTAGAATGATTAATGCTTATGCAGAAAAATAGCTACATACTCTCAGTAAATATTTGGAAAATTAAATTTTTTTAAAAATATAGTAACAAATTATCTAATCAATAAGGATAACCCTGAAGGCTCGATTTCCGTAAAGAAAATCAAATAAGTATGAACCTATTTCGTATTTTTTTTTAATGAGAACATTAAAAAGGTTCAAAAATTTTTTCAGATTCGCAGTGAGTCATTTCAACTTCCAGGAAGTAATCCTGATGTTCCCAGTTGTAGGGAAAGACCTAGGGCTGCGAGTGAAAATATTTACATCAATTTTCCGTCTTTAAAAAGATAAAGTTCTAACTCCATTGATAATCTCTCGGATTCAAATATCTTTAAATTATTTCTATTTTGGTCTTAAATAGATTCAATTTTGCAGCGGAATTTTCTCTGAAAATTGAAAATTAAATAACAGTAATAAATTACAAGAAAAGATTAAATCACTGCTATTAGTTTCAGCTAGTTACAACAAATAAAAGAGCAAAAGTATTAACAGTAAGTTGCCATTGTCTTTGGCAGTTGATTATTTGCCGAAGAAGACAAGAGATCTTTGACAGTTTCCTGTGTAAAAAGACGCTGACTAAATGTATTATGAAGATATCCTTTCTGTTAGAAGACATAGGATAAGGGGATTAGATATAGAAATGATTTTTCAGAAGATAACTTGATTCCTATATTCTACACTAAATTGATTTTTTTAAGAAGTTGCGATTTTTCGCAATTTCATGCTGTTGAAGAACTTTCCTAAATATAAAAAAAGATTAAAATGAAACCTACTTTACGTATTTCAATGTATCATGTCAGAACACCATTTCTTGAACGGCCAAATGGTGCAAGTGCAAGTTGAATTATATTTTTATTCATTTTAATTATGTCATTGAATCTGTCACTTTAGTATTGCAAAGGATCCAAAAAAAAATCACATTTCCTATTTATTTCATTTCATATAATCACGTGCTCAAAATGACATTTTTCAATGTTTTATTTGCTGTAGTTAGTAACTTTTTTAAAAAAATCGGAGCTTTTGTAAATGGGATGGCAACGCGTTGTTAAAGCCTGATTTTTTGAGATGTTCGTGCAGATTACGAATTTTTGTTGACGCCAAAAAAACCATGTTCTGTGATGATAAAAATATTTACCTTAAAAGAAGATTTTGTTTCTGCAAAAAATTTAAAAGGGTAAAGGAATTCTCAGATGTACATTTTAAAACACAAAGTTTATAATATTTTACTAATGTAAAAAATTCTGGATTTTTTTTAAATATATCTAATTAAAATAATTAATTAAATCAGTCCCATAATAAAGAGCAGTTGCGACGTAATTCCAATAAATTCCTCAGTTCTTTCATAAATAATAAAAATATTTTTTTATTAATAACTATAATATAAGTTATTAATTTACAATATTTCATAACGTTAGAGCTTTATGTAACTCGTTCAATCTAGTTTCAGCTAAATGTAAGCTTTTTCTAAACCTACAAATTATAATTTTTGTTTCAAATTATGAGGTGGAGGTTCTCATAACTACTTTGTCACAACCCCGAACACCGAAACATCACGGCGTTGCAGTTGCCGATTAAAAATGAAATCTAACACCAAATTAGAAGTTTGTTTGACATGAGGATAACATTTCTTGTATTTAAATTATTTCTGTTTTTCCCTTATTGTATTTGCTTGTATGGGAAATTACAAAACAAGCAGACTCCTTTATGTATTTGGTTCAAAGTTGGATAAATATCTTCACTTCAAATGCTGAGTTTGTGTACCAGATTTCATTCATATAGACTTTTTTTTTTGTAATAATCGCATTTACTTTTACTCAGAATAAATTCTTCCAGCATATTCTTAATAGACTTCTTCACTTTGAAACAACATCAAATTCACAAAATTTAGGAAATTCCATTGTCAAATATTTTGACAGTATTTTCCCGAAGTATAACTTCGTATGTGAGAAAATGAAAATCATATTTATCTGTCTATCACTTGCCATCTTGAAAATAATAAATTTTAAGTCAAAGAAGGGAATGATAACTTTGAAACAAGCATAAATTGTGTTAAACTTTAGTTGTTATTATAAGTTAAAGATCATCCATCATAGAAACTTCCACGCTTAACAGATGCACCACCGAATAATTTTCACAGAAAATTGAAATTCAAATAACGGAAATAAGTTAAAGGAAAATATTTACCTTCAAAGAATTGTTTGTTTCTGTAAGGGATTTAAAAGGGTAAAGGATTTCTCAGATACAAATTTTAAAACATAAAGTTTATATTATTTCCTTTTTATGTTTGCTTATTTTTTTAGTAAATGGTAGTTTAAGGCAAAAATATTTTCGTATGTTTTGAAAAATGTTACAAAATACTTTTTATTTGGGAATTTTTGCATAAAAGAGATTCTAAAAACATTAACGAAACAAATAATATCTTTTAAAAGTCAAAGCTGTTTTGGAATTTGGAAGAAATATATTGTTCTATTTTGGCAAGAATAAACAAATAAATAAAAAGATACTATAATTTAGAAATTCATCATGTAATTTGTTCAAACATTTGTATATAATTTAAGAAATGTATATTATTGCTCTGGAACTAACTTGCTTTTTATCCAGTCTCTAAATACAGAAGTTTTACTAATAAATAAATCGGCCTTTTCAGTTCTTTTAAATTGTAAGGGGTCAGGAAAAACGAATTGTTTTGAAGAGAAAAATTTCTCTTCCCAGAATTCAGAAACTATAATTCTTTTTTAAAAATTAAAATGAAGTTAAATTCAAAATACAAATTTTGTTTGTGAGGATTTTTCTCAAGAAGATAATATCAAGATTAGAGTTTGAAGAAATAACATTAAAATGTAGATATGAAAAAAGGAGTAAATTTTCAATGAAACAAGAAAATTCAAATGTGTTTGTAAAGAGAACTATCCTAATAATAATAATAAAATAAAAACAATATTTCCTATTTACATCAAAAATAGATTTTCCTCTTTACTGTTACTACCTTAACTGAAAAATAAATAACATTATAAATTGCTATTCATCTTCAAGTGGATGAAATATGCAAATAGAAAATATTCTTATGAGGAAAAAATTCGATATACCTACTTTTGAAAGTTCGAAAAAATAAATTTTAATATTATATGCGACTATCTTTAAAGATAAAAAGATATAATTTTTTATTTAGTTTTTTAATTCTTTTTTACATTTTTTAAAATTAAATTTTAATTAAATATTAAAAAAACAAGGCTTTAAGATATTAGCTTATTTTATATTCAAAGGTTATATTTGACGCTTTTAAATTTAGTAGCTGGTGGTAAAAAATGTTGTATACAATGGCGATGTTTATAAAAATAAGATAAATGTATATATGTTGATGATATGTATGTAGATATGATATAAAATGTTGTATAAATGTATAAAAATATTTTTATTATATTACGATAAAAATGCGACTTCTAAAATAAATCCTTATAAAAACATATTATGCTATACGGCAAAAAAGAAAATTGCTTAAATAAACGGTAAGTTGCATTAGACGTTTTAGTGAATTATTTAGAGATAGAAATATTTTATAAATTTACAAAGTGATCATAGTTAAACTTAGAATATTCAGAGAAATCTGTAGGTAGATGTAAAATGTAGATTAATCCGAAAATTTGTTGCTAAGCTAGTGAAAAGAGGAGGTGAGAGATTCCACTAAAACAACAAATAATTACACAATTTCTTTAAAGAAGGCATGACAACAAAATAAAAACAAACTGTGAATTTACAATGTGTTACAATGTGCAAAGTAAACCAGTTTTTTCAAATCGAAATATCATTTCTCTCACACTTTGTGGAGACATTGGTTTTTGTCGTAATTTCTTTCGACATCGGAATTCACGAAGATCTCCTACTCCATTTCCCTGTTTTTCATAAAACTGTTTCAGGATTAACGTATTTCCTGGTAAAATAATTGCCATCGTGACTGAAAGAATGCTAAATCCATTTGATTATGCAAATCAGATTTCCTTCGACACTTGCAATGCCTTTATTATCAGTCATTGCATGATGGTAATGCTTCAAAATGTAAAAAATAAATTTAAATATTCTTATTTTAAATAAAATTATGCTTAAAAATTCCTAAATAGTCCATATTTACTTATTACATGTTTTTTAAGTACTTTGGTTATAAAGCGTCCTTAGCGGAATTTCATTTAGTTTTTGCTGAATTTTAACACATTTAAAAAATTATTTACCAATTTTTGATTGGTTTTACATTTTAAAGGGCTACATAGTGTTTTTAATAGGTTAAGTGTAGCTACGATCACAATGTAAATTAAATTAATACGTCAGATATCTTTAAAAACATTTTTAAACATATGCGGTTTTTAAAATGTGTATAAATTTTAAAGATGTCAAATATTTATCGTGATATAATTTTCAATTCTGTCTCTTATTTTTTTCTTTTTCTTTAGAAGTTTATTTAACTAGGCTTGAAATACAACTGAAATTTATAACTTTGTAATCACATTTAATTTTTGAACATATTTTCATACGCATGCATTTCTTTCTGTATTTTTTATGTTTCTTATCTAAAGTTGCTTTTTAATATTTAAAAGCATGTCTATTTTTCTATTAGCGTTAAACCGAAATCTTCTTTATCAATTGTATATAATTTTCAAAAAAAAAACTTAAGGTATTTAAAGCATTTTAAAAATATATGTCTAACTGAAAAATGCCTTTTTGAGGGAGAAGAAAACAAGAAAAAATATTTATTCTTCAAAACTCTTCATTTTTATTGAACAATAGATTTTATAATACTATTACAGTTGAATATAAATGAATATTTTGGCTATGATATATAGTAAAAAAAGTCACACGTTGTTAATTTTTATTTATTTAAAAGCTCACCAACCTCAGCAATTGAGTTTTAAATGTGTGAAAAGATTTTTCACCAAATGGTTTATTATTCAAATGCATAAATCAGCAATGCGTTTAATTTAACAGTTTTCATTAAAAAGTTAAGGAAACCAACGGCTTTTAAATAGGTAGTTACTTCAAAAAAGTAAATCAAATGTTCAAATACACTGAAGTTCAGCCTGTTATATCTTCTTAACATTCAGGATATCAACAAAGTTGATTGGAAGATATAATTACTCTCATTTTTGACAAAATCTGATTCATGGTCTTGTATATTGACTTTTGATTGTCTATAAGCTGCAATTATTTCTAGACTTTAATACAGTTTAGATTACTTCCAGTTTCATTTTGATTGATCAGCAAATTATTGAACTTCATCGGAAAGCGAAATTTTAATTGCGAAAAGGCATTTAAGCTATTTATTGATTCTCTAAAATGCTTTAGATCTGCATTATAATCCAATCAAATGATCTTTTAACATGGAGACATTCATAATAGCTATTTTATTAGTTTTCCAGAACAGGAGTCTAAATCTGCATATATATATATATATATATATATATATATATATATATATATATAACTTGATAAGATATGGATAGGGATGGAAACTGATAGGTCATTTTCGTATTTAAAATAAAATTAATCAATGTGAAAGGGAAAACTTAAAATACAAATTTAAAGTTAATAAAAAATAAAATACAAATTTAAAGTTAATTAGGTGAGGAATAAATTCAATAATAGTCTAAATTTGGGAAAATATCATTGGTTTAAAAAAATTGAGCAAAATTTGAATATAGAATTTAAGACAGTGTCGGAAATAATACGTACAAATTTACAAGTTGATAAAATCGCTATTTCTTTGAAAAATTCAACTTTGTTAAATATAAAATTGTCCTAAAGTGCATGAAATATTTTTTCTGTCTGTTTGAATTCAAAAATTTAAAAAAAAGAAATTTAAAAATTTTATTCTGTAATTTAAAGTTGTAACATAATCATCTATTAATATAAACACGATGAAAGTTTTATTTGTAAATGTTGCTTCAATCATCAAGCTTGAAAACATTTTTCTGAGACTTAAATATTTGTGATCATTATTTATTACATATTTTCAGAGGCCTAGTCTCTACCAAATAAGACTTCTTTTTGTTCTTGAAATTAAATTTGAGCGTTGTATTTTATTTTTGAAAAAAAAATCATTATAATGCGTCTCCAGATTATATGTTATAATTTTTTAAACAAAATATTGTTTTTCTACCTCCGAGTTTAAAGCTAGAAAAGTATTGGCAGCCAATCTTGCTTTTTTTCACAAAGTCACAATTTAAAAAATCCAGTTTATGTATTGATTTGAAATTCTCATTACTAGTTCTAGTCTAGATAACATGAGTTTAGCTGAAATTCCAAAGATTTTGAATAAGATAAACTAATAACAATGTTTTTTTTCCAAATTTGAATTTTTTAAATTTTATTCTTATTTTAATAAAGCTATCAAGTCACTAAAAATCTCATTTTATAGAGTTTATGACTTTTAAATTTTTACACTGTCTTCTATGAAGCAAATTAAAATACGCTAGCACTTTTCAAAAAACTGAAATTCAAAATTTGGTCAAATCAGTAAGTCTCAGGTCAAGTAGAGATGATAAACATATTTTTGGAATTATATCTTTTTTTAAAAAATGTAACTCGAAATAGCCTTGGGCTAATTGACTGAAGTTTAGTTTATGAATTAAAAACTAAATTTAAGAATGTTTTCAAAAGTTGAACAAAATACATTTAGGGAAAGTCTACCTTTTCTAGTGTTCCGCAAGTTAAAACTTGTAAAGAATATTATTAATGTTTCAAGTTTAATGATTTCTTGAAACACTTTGAGTTAAATCTTTCAAAAAATTGGCCGTCTGTTGTTTTGTCATTTCGCATGCATGTAAACGTAATAACTAATAAATTCAATGACGTAGATAAATAAAATTTGGTATATGGCTTAGTGACTATAATTGTTGTTCTATGTCAAATTTTGATTTCAGTCGATCAGAAAAGAAGTGGAACAAATATATATTTGATTTTTTGGTACTTGTTTACTAACCATATGCCAAAGATTAATTTGACATAAATCAGACGTTATATTCATGTAAAAGATCAATATTTTGTAATTATTCAACCCAATTAATGATGTACAATTAATACGCAATAACTGATTTCCTTTAATATGCTATGAAACATCTAATTTTCATATATGGACTCCAAAAATAAAATTAAAGAATACCTGGGCACTTGTGGTAATGATGCTTTGCTTTAAGGTTCCCAAATCCACGCTCGATGAGATAGCACCTTTATTAGGTTATAAGTATGAAAGAAAGTTTTAAGGAAACCACACAGGCTAATTCGTATGTTAGTTTTTTTTCTTTGAAAATATAGCTTTATATTAAAACGTGAAAGACTGGTTTCCTATTTCGACACCCTCCTCCAACACTTATATCGTAAAATATTTCGTTGTAAATTTCCTGATTTGTTTTCCCATCAACCAAATTGTATTTGTACCAAATCTTGTAGCCCTTTTTCAAATGTTCTGCTCTGTTGAGCACGGAAACTCACACATACACACCCTCTTTTATAATTAGTCGCGATTTAATAACGCCAATAGGCGAAACTCTTTGGCGTTACAAATTTTCAGCAAATTCAATGGCTGTTCTTTGCCTGTTTTGCATTAAAACTTTAAGCAGAGTGTTTATTCGGCAACATTTCTCCCAAATTCAATTACTAGAAATCCACATACACACACTTTTCTAGCGTCACCATCCCAAATATGCTTTTGCTGGTTAGGTAATCGATATAATTACCGCCTGACTTCTCCCGTTCCAGTAACAAGCAGTTGCCCAAGTTAAAAGCCGTTATCTACGCACGAAGATTCAGACGGGGGGCTTCCACTTCTAGAATTAAGTGCCTCGTTTAAGCCACCGATTTATATGTGTCCACCAACACTGCCAATTCCCCTCCGCTTTCCGGCGAATCCATATTAGAACGATGATGTTCTCCAAGATAAACCATTGGACTATAATTGCTCGCTCAAATTATGTAGCTGGATCGGAGGGATGCGGGGTTGGATATCGTCATTGGCCTCTGTTTAGCTAACTGCATTTTCGGCCACTCGTGCATTTCAATTACTGGAGGCTTATTATTGCTTATTAACTGGCTGTTTCGTTTTGTGTTTTAAAGATAGTGAAGTATTCCTTAGAACTATCGCATAATTAATATATGATGTAAGCCAGAAGGTTAATAATACTTCATTACGATATTTTGTTTTAATTCCCGAATTATTTCAATATTCGATAGTATTTTAATTTTTATGCCTATATGTGTGTGCGTAATTAAGTGCATTTGTGGGCGCAGTTATAAATGTGTGAGTGTGAAATTATATACATAATAATTAAATCTCCTTTTTGTTCGTTTCTTTGAACTTTAGACAGTTCCACGTCCCTTGTTGGAGTAGAACAAAACTTAGCACTTACACAATTACCATTTTGCTTGTTTTTTTTAACCCTATATAATACCAACCTCTTCGAAACAATGGAACGAAATTTGGCACGCTTCTTCCTTAGTACATAGGAGGATTAATTACTCTATTATATATCATTAAATACTTTTTTGTTTGAATCTTATGTAATTACTCACCCTTCGATATGGGATAGACAGAAATTCGCAATATTTGTTCCTTAGAAAATAGAAGGATTAATTACACTTTTATATATAATTAAAGCTTGCCCCTTAAGACTCAGAATAGTTGACTGCTCTATTATTTATTATTAAAAGCCTTTTTTTCGTTTCTTTGAATCTTATGTAAATCCACATTCCTTGATAGAACAGAATGAAATTTTGCGAATTTGTCCTTTACATCACGAAAGATTAATTACTCGATTATATATAACCAAATAATAAAATGAACGTTTTACATTTCAATGTCTCTTGATAAAATAGAATGTAATTTGGCATACAGGTGCCTTATGACAATAAACGATGAATTGTGCTATTAAAAACATCACTACAGCTTACAAATAAAGTGAAATGAGTGCAAAATAATTTTCTTTTTTTTTCACCATACAGTCGGAACATATCATTGCACAAAACCTATTCTCACTCCATCTTATAATGTAAAAATTTAACTCTTTCTTGAAAACAAATTTCATTTCAGTACAATTCTTTTTTAAATGTGTGTCCTCTTTTTTTTCTAAATTAAAACAGAATTCATAAAAATAAACTGTTGTAATATTCTGTTTTTGTCAGGTAGACAAGTCCAGAAGTCCGAGAAATTTTACTTTTAAACGAAATTTTTGAATGGAGAGTCTGTGTGTTATTCCGTAAGAACGTTGAGAATGTCAAGTGGCTAGAAGAGTAAAATTACAAAGTGAATATATCATTTGTATCTAATTTTTAACTATCTGTTCATTGCTAGTTTGATCATGAAATCCCATTCTAGAACTAGAGTATTTGAACTTTAGATATGACTTTAATTACAAATTTTTCAAGTTAGACGAAATCTTGAGGACACCATGAGTCAATGAGAACCAAAAATAGTGAACCCGTTTTGATTTTGTCGTTTCGATTCTTGTGTGAATTTAGAATTCTAATTTCCCATAATTGAGAACAAATTCAACTCAAATGTGGAGTAATAAATTCAGGAAAAAAACTAAAACTATATTTTATATGATTAAAGTAGCCGATTGGTCCCTGACTGTATGACAACTCAGTGGAAAGCATCTGCGCAGCAGAGCTAAACAATAAGTACAACAAGAAAAAAATTTTTAGTTTATACAATATCTGTACTACAGCTTAAAAAAATTGTAAAAAATTACAGCACCCTAGAATAAAATGTCTCATATTATTTACCATTAATGTAACCTTGAGAAATTGCCATGTATATTTATTAGAATATTTTGAACCATTTAAGGTGGTACCTAACTGTACCATCTATTTCAAGAATGAAATATGCCTTTTGAATCGTATCTATATCAAAAAAAAATTAAGAAAAACTAATGTGTCTTATCATATTAAATATTTTGTCTTCTTTTATTATTAATATAGCCTTGACGAATTTATTTACATTTATGTCTTGGAAAAAAAGTAATTAGGAATATTTCATTGGTAAATAATTGTACTAACCCATGCAAGAAGGGAAAATTTCTGCTTATGCAACCTCCGTTTCACCGTTAAAATATCTGAAGACGATATTGCATTCTAATATGTCTTCTGCCATCTAATATGTCCTCGGTTCATTAATGTAGCCTTGATGGGATGCATTGAATATTTCTTGGAAAGAGAATTCTGAGCAATTCAGTGTTACATAATGAACCATCCACTGCAAGAAGAAAATGGTTTGTCGATACAGAATTTCGTTAAGGGTTCTATACTAGTATAAAATTGCTTTGTGCACCTTTTTAACTAAGAAATTGAATTATTAGCAATATAGCTTAATGTACCTACTTGTTTATATATATATATTAACTTTCTAAAATATGTTGCTTTATTTTTATTGTTTCATGAAAAGATTACTTGCCAACAATTAAGTTGAGCTTCTAATAAAAACAGCATGAAAATAATGCCTCTAATTACATGTAACTTTTTAACTCTTCTTAAAGAAAGTGCAAAGTACAGTTCATTAGATAATAAAGAAAATGGAATTTGTTAAAAGAACAAAGAAATATTTTTGAGAAAGAATTGTGCAATTAAATGAACTGGCAAATTACCCCAGAAGCTTTCGCTAGTTCTGCAACACGAGCCTCGCTGAGAGAACAATCAGGGGAGAGGAGATTAAATTTAAAGGGAGACAGCGCATAACAACAAATCATGATTTTGTTTTCAGGAAAAGAAAAGGGGACGTCTTTTTTTTCAACACCTTCTTCGAGAAATGAAAATGTTCTACGAAGAAAAGCTTTTGTTTCGATGTGCTCAAGAAAATTGTGTTATTTTAGTTTGAAAAATGTTTGGTTTTTCTTTTGAGAAGTTTCTTTTCTTGTTCTAACTTGTTTTTGTTTCTGATAAATTTGTTTTTTACATTGTAACTGGAATTTGTATCTTCTTACTTCAATCTTTTAGTACAAGATTAACAGGAGGAATTTATCTCAATTTCAGTCCTAGGACATCTGTTGTTTTTTTAAAGTTTTGTCGATGATGCGAAGTTTGTGGTTACATTAAAATAAATAGAATTATTGTATAGACACATTTGAATACTTTTAGGTACTTTCTGATCAAAATTGTGTACTAATTAAACAAAATTAATCCAGAGAAGAAAGTAATATTTTGAGTATCGAACGAAAACTGAAATATAATTTGAAAATTGAATTATGATGGAAAATTAAGCATTAACAAGTATTTTTTTATTAAAAAACTGAAAAAAGGAGTTTTTTTTAAATTTGGCGTACTTTAGGATTTTGAAATAATCACACAAAATTTGCATTGTATTAAAACGTGCCAAAATGGGAGGAGCATATACAAGAGTAAATAAATTTTCATTTTGTTGGAAATCTTTGGAATAGTTGACAACTTCAATGTTTCCTTCAGCTTATCTGATTCCTCAGAAATCCCAAGCATATTCACAGTAGTTTCCCCTCTAATAGTAGCAGTTTCTCCCTTTTGATCAGTTACCACATACTTCTGAAAATATGAAGCGTTAACAGAAGACTCTTTAGAGTGATATACCAGTTCAAGAATACTTGCCATTTGACTGGAGAATGATATAAAAAAACATCTTGCATCTTCAAAATAGGACATTTTTATAATGACGTAGAGTTGACAATTTTTTTTCTTATCCCCCCTTTATTTCCTAATTTTTTGCTGTGGTAGCTTGGTTATAAGGTCTCTATTTGAAAGACTTAAAAGAGTAGTTCAGAACTAAAATCCATCACAAACGAAGAATTAACGGAATTTCTTGCAGCTTATATATGATGTGGAAGAAAAATATCATCCCTCTAGAACGGTACTGGAAATTTGAAGAATAATCCCGATCAGATGTTCCTCTCGTCATCTGATCTTAGTTCAATATGGCAGTCTTTCCCAAAATATTCCTCGAGTTAGTTCAAAACCAGACGTTCATAAAAATAAACTAAATCGAATTTTGCCATAAAGGTTAAAGATAGATAATATTCCGACTAGAAGTTAAACAACTGTTTTGTTAATATGTGAACGTTAAATAGTTATTTTACAAATGTGGTTTTTATGGTTGTAGTTCTAAATTATATACACTATTTACCATATAATTTGATCAAAGGAAATGCTTAAAAAAAACTTTCTCCTATATTCTGAAATTGTTATTCCTCGCCCCCCTCCTCCTTCGTAAAACATATAAAATGGACAATTCCTAAGATTTCACAAATATTCAGATTCTTTTCTTTTCTTTTAGTATATTTCCCATTAGCAATTTATGCTTTTTTAAACAGTGATAGAAAACAGAGTTAGCAATTTGAATGTCTTTCTTCAGTGGCCCAAAACTAAATTTTAATACCAAAGTGTAATTTTATTAGCAAAATCAAATATCAGATTATGTAAATCATCGAGTTTTATATGTAATCAAATGTATAGATTCACAAACAATAAATACTTAGACGGGTTTTTATTAGAAATTAAGTTTCTACGTTCATCTTAAATATAAAAAGGCTTACCAAATTTCAAATTTTATTTTTGCAGTTATGTAGTTAATTTGCAGACGAATTCATAAATAAGCTTGCTGTGAAGGGATTTCCCTAAACTAATCTAATAGTGTACGACAAATTTCATGTAAAAACCACATATGAAATTCCATCCTGGTAACTTGAAGCAATTTTTTTCATTTTTACTGACATATACAACCTCAAAAATGGATTTTCTCAGACTCAGGGAGGTCAGAAACAATAAAATACGTTTGAATCTCAAGATCATTTTTTGTGTAATTTCAATACTTTTTTCTGCCTACAAAAGGAAAAAAAGGGAAAATAGTAAATTGTGATTAAATTAGTTAGAGTAAGGACATGGGGTCCAAAGAAGATATAAATGACTAATCCAAAATTGATGCATTGTCACATTACCAAAACCATGTTAAGAGAACATTATGAGACGTCTCCAAGTTATAGTGCGATATTATGAATGTTACATCAAAGTCTTATAGATAGCATAGCTGTATGCAATCCTAAGTGCAAATCCGAATTGGATATAAACTTAAAAAAATTTATAAAAATTAAAAATAAGTACCTTATTTTGTGATAAAAAATATTTACGAAGTAAAGAAAAATAAATTAATAATAAATTTAAATAATTTTTTTAACCTTCTATCGATTGAATTTTTAAAAAGCAACAATAAAAATATTCATTATTTAAATTTATGATAAAAGTAATCACTTTTCAGAAGCTTCTTTCTTTTTTGAAAGTTTTACAAAAACAAATTTATATTCATAATAATGTTCCTATATTCGAGCAAAGCATGAAAAAAACTTTAGTTATAATTAATACTAAAATCTTGAAATTTCATGGACTTCTGTAATGATAAAGAATTTGTGTGTGAAGTTTTTGGTTCAATCGATTAAAAATGTAAAATAGTTTAGATATCATTTCATCTAATCTCGAATCTCATCTCCTATCTGTAATTACTTAAATTAAATGCCCACTAAGATAAGTTTTAGTAAAGTATAAATTTCTGAAGCCCATAATTTATTTGTAGTTACAAAGAAACTAAATTTACGCATTGACAAAAAAAATTTCGAAACTTCCAACAGAAATTTTTGATTTATCTATGTTTTACTTAAAGAATAGTTAAAATGGAATTTATTCTTTACTTGTCATGAATTGAAAGTATATAAGAGAGCGTGTGCTATAAATGCATGACTTAATTTTATTTTTAAAAATCTGTATCATCTTAATTTACTTTCAGCCATAATTAACTACTATATTTTCGTAATCCAAGAAAAATGACTTAATTATATTTTACCATTAATTACAATTTGAACTTAATTTAGATTATGGAAATAAAAAGGGATATAAGTTAATTAAATAGTGTCATTAATTTTACTTGGAACTGAAATTTCACATTAACTTTTTATTGTTTCATATTACCCACCATTTATTGGCTCTTACCTCTCCATTTTTCAACTTTTCGTGAAATATTATTTTAAATAAAGAAAAATATTAAAATGGAACATGCTATATTTCTTTAATACTGATTAATGATGCGTTATTCTTTATAGTTTGCCTAATATATGTTAAATATACGTGAAATAATTAATTAATAATAAAATTAAATGTATGTATTTACTTCCATGTAATCTGGGCTATATTTCTAATCATTTTGCGTTAAAGTTGTATATTCACAAAGAAATTTTATTGTTGATTAAAAATGAATCCTTAAATGGATACGTTTCTTTTCCTTTTAAGAATAAAATAATAATTGTATCTTAATAATTTCTTTAGAAGTAAATAGTGACAATTATACAAATTATCATAAACAGCATTATCAAATATGATTTCTTTTACAAAAAATCTAAGAAAGAGTAAATTGTAGATGTTATTTTTAGATAAGAAAATATTTATATGTAAAATAATTTTAGAGATACGTGGCTTAAAAGGAAATATATTTCAAAATTAATTTTAATTTATTTTTTCATGGGGAAACAAGGGAAAAACAAATAAAACGCGTGTATATACATCGCGACACATTAGGAAAGGGTTTCAAGTTTTCACCCTTTTGGAAAAACATTTTTACAGAAATTTCTTCAAAAAACGTGGATTTAGGTAAGAGAATATTATCTATTTTTATATCTTCACAAAGGGAACGAGAATTTTAAATGTTTAGAAGTTTTAATTTTTTAAAGCTCCTGTTTGAAAATAATTAAATAAAAAGGAGATTTGGAGCAAGAAATAAGAAAAAAACTTAAGATATTGGCTTAATTCAGATAAAAATTAGAAAATTGATTAGGAAAAATTAAGAGATATCATAAATATTAAGGATAATATATCTATCAAGACATTCTACCACGAGTGCAATGATTGTCAAAATAGAACAAATAGGATATCCTCATAATTATAAAGAACTTAGTTTTTGATTGATTGATTTCCTGAAAATTAATTTCTTTCACAAATCATTTATGTAACAGAAAATTCTGGATATTTTTTATGACGCCGAGAACAGCGATTTTAGATGATTTGATTTCATAAAGAGGCTCAGGTAAGGCTCAGTAATATTAGCGAATTTTTGTAATATTTGCAGGCATAGGCCACATCTTCCGTTCGGTTCCTTTAAGTTTCTTTATTCCTTCTAATATTACATCGTACTATTTCTTTTAATTTGAAAGCTGTGTATCGATTGTTCATATGGTTAGTTGAAACGCTTTCTCTTTCATCTTTCATTTAATTCTTATTTTGGAGGAATAAAGGGCACTTGCAGAAAAGCACTGAAGTTTTTCGAATCTGAAAGTGGACATTAGTTTTTGAGGGGTTTTTTTAATATCAAATACTTATCAACATTTGGATGCATATCTTATAAGTATGGTTATTTTTATAGAAGGTTTTTAGTGCTATATTTATGTGTAAATTACGTAAGCTCTCCGTATATACTGTGGCTGACACACATATAAATTTGTTGCAGCCACAAAATTCTCCAAGTTGGAACAATACCACTGGGGTTATTGGGGCAGAGATGACTGACCTCTTATTCAGGTCTGAATTAACATTACATAACATTACATTTTGATAAATGAATGTAATGTATTAATGAAGTCTACCTCGTCAAAAAGGTTCTGACTTATGAGTGGTTAAGACGCACTCTTAGCCCTAGATGGCGCTATTGAATGAAGAGACACTAAAACAAGACATAAAATTGCTGAATTGTCTGTGGTCTTGTCTATGACAGATACCATAAAATGATAAATATTCCATGAATAAGTATGAGTCATCTTTTAAAATTTGAAAAATGATACGCTCTGTATCAGATATGATAAATAAAGGTTTGTAATTTAGGTAATAATAAATCGCATTAATTAAGTACTTCGGCATTATATCATTAGCACAATATAATTTTCATATCAAAGTTTTAGCAAAATAAGCACCAGCTAAACGAATTAATATTTAAACTTCTTATCAGCATTTTAATCTTTACCAAATATCCCATCATTCTCTACGCTAAGCATTAGCTGGCAGAAATATTTCATGGGATCTAAAGTGACTGACAGAAAACACTTATTCTCAGTAATTTTCGTCTAAGCAAATAAAAAAAGAATCTGATCTTTTTAATTACTCCGAGGGCGTGGTTACATGAAACTCTTTATCCTCATCGGGTTTCTAGCTTCATAAAAAAAAACTAAAAATGAGGTGAAACTTCTCATCAATCATAACCGTGATTGCTTCTGACACTTAAAATTAGTCTTAAGTTACCTAAAGACATTTTTCTACACACCGTTCACTTTCTACTTTAGAATGAAGAAAGAATTATCCAGATTAGTTTATCTACGGCTACAGAGTTCATAGATAAGTTACTTATTAAGTACCTCACTTGGCCGGAATCCAATTACGAAATTTTGAGTAGTTTTTATCGACTGGATGTCGTAGGTTATCAGGCAAATAAAAAAAAGTCTAAATGGTTTTTCTATGAAGAAACACGTTTACTGACTGAAACTTTAATCATCCTTCATTGGATTTCCCATTTTTTGTATTTTCATATCCGTGGTAATGTGCAAATATGTCAATATAGAAGTTTTAAATGTAAATCTTGCGAGTTCCAATTTTGTTCGGCAAATAACGAGTACAATATTTTCAAACTTTTTTTTCTGTTTTATATTCCAATAAACCTATAACTGTGAAAGAGAGCAAATAACAAACTTTCTATAGAAAATAGCAAGTGAACTTAGATTCCTCCACATGTCCATCCTGACCAAAATTCTTAAGGACAGCAGTTTTTCGAAAAAAAAAATCGTTAGTTTGAAAGATTGAATAATCTTTTAATAAATGCGATGCCTTAAATATGTTTCAGAAATTATTTTAACACTAGAAAATTCGTTCATCTAGACGACCTCTATTATAATAAAAATATCCAAGACTTGAATATCACAGATAAGCTAATGGAAGTTATAGTGAAATACATCGCGCATGTTTATATATTACTTAAGATTTAAATAAAAGTTTTATTTACAGTACAATTTAGAATGAAGAGATATTACAATAAATAACATAAGCATAACAATAAATACATTTTTGCTTCTTGCAATAGGATTTTCTCTTTCCCTGTTTTCAAATGCATTAATATCAAAATTAGTCATTAAAATCACTTATGATCCGCTGAAAAAAATGCAAAAGGCATACTTTTAAGGAAATGCAAACAGAAAATTAGTAGTATCTCCACTTTGATCCATGAAGGGAGGAAAACAATATGACAGATTAAAAAAAATGCCGAAATCCTTTTATTAACTTTTAATTTTTATTCAAAAGGTTTTTAGGGTTTAGGGGATTTTTTTAAAAATCCAAACAGAAGATGGGATTTCCATCCAATAATGACCTAAAGCTAAAAGGCGGGGATTTTTAGCTCCCCTCAGAACTACAAACGATGGTGATCGATTATATACACAAAACACTATTATTTTTCTTTACCTTATGCAAAATATTTAAAATAAAAAAAATTGTGATTATCAAAATTTGTATTTAGAAATGTCGATTTCCACAGTGCAGAATTTTCAAATATCTGCTTATAGACATATTACTTGGGAAAAAACCCTATTATTTAAGTAAATGAAATTTTTATTTTTATCGAAATTTGTACAAAATCGGTAAGAAGAAATCTACTTATTTTTATATTCTTGTATTACTAATCACGCAATTCAATAGTTGATTATGTACATAATATAAATGAACTGAAATCGATAAAAAGAAATAATACATAAAATTTTTCAATGAAATGCTGTTTGTCGATTCGATAGAGTAAGATTGGAAAGGAACACGCTAAATAAATGAAATCATATTTAAAATCTTTATACCAAAACTTTAGAATAGTATACAATTTGAACTAAATCCGTTTGAAAAATCCCATACAGTGTGTTACCATATTTTTTATTGAAAATTTAGAAATCACGTGCATCCCTAAGTATCACACGGGACTCACAGAAGTAGACCACACAATACATAAAGACATCACACATACAGAACAGCTTCTGGCGAATCACATCCGCCTGCACAACCCTATTTTACAGGAGATGGGGGGGCATTCGAACATATCACAGATAGGACAGATAAAGATCAACCATTTCCGAACCGGGAATCGAGCCCAGGACTCACAGATCACAGGGAAGACGTGCTACCCTTGGGCCAGAACGCCTACTGTGTTCCCATAAGAACATGATAATTCAAAACTATAAGTCATACGAATTTAATTCGTAATTATTATTGCCAAGAAAACTGAGGATCTATTTGAAATTTTGATTGTATCAATAGAATACAGATATATAATTTTTATGCTCATAATACCGAACAATCGTTTGCACTTGATGAGAAAAATTGAAAATAAATAACTGAAAATGGGGATGCGCTTGGCAAAGCTCACAGAAGTTGATAAACCAAAAATTGTCCTTCAAATTAAACATTTGAAGTAAAAACCTACTAAAATAATTTCTATTGATCTACTTCAGTTTAGATCCTTCTAAGATCAGCAAAATAACTCCAATTGCCAATCTGAGATGAAGTAAAACTTTACCAGATATGGATATTCATCAGAAAAAAATCAATAATATATATATATATATATATATATATATATATATATATATATATAATATGAAAAAAAGATGCTTTGGTCCTTCTTGATTTTAAAGTATAGGAAGATGTTAGAATAATCATTTTGAAAACTAAGAAAATGCTGACAATAGAAATAGAATTTTGCACACAGAAATTTTAGTTTCAATTCTTAAAATTTGTCTGAAAAGGTAACTTTGTTAATATTCAGAATTCTATGTAATATGTCAGGGATGCATTATTGAATGAGAAATTCGACGTTACATATAAAATAATATGAGACGGTATTTTAAAATTTCCTGATCCTATTCCACTTTTTTCTATTTAGTTAATTCAACAGAAAGCCAGTAAGAATACTTAAGTTAGCATTCCTACAATCCGAATGAAAGAATAAAAAATTGTTGGTCTAAGACATTATTTTAAAAGTAACCTATGATTCCCTTCTTTAAATAGACATACGTCAAGAAATACTGATCAAAATATCACAGAATATAATCATGGGGATAAATACTTCATTAGCTTTTCCTCTATACTTCATCGAATCTGCTTGCAAATAAATAATGCCACCCGGGATGGAATAAAAGCGAAAATTGAAATTCGAGCGTATTTTCTCTCTCATCGCTCTCTGTGTTAAACACACACACACACACACACACACACACACACACACACACACACACA
>JAOUZG010028144.1:1034701-1103354 GCA_026289955.1 Argiope argentata
ACACACACACACACACACACACACACACACACACACACACACACACAATAAGGAGAGGGCGAATGTGTCCATCAACTGAAAAAATTCCCTACGAAAAGTGCCTAGGATTAAACATAGGTTCTATTATGAACATTTACAGTTTTGGTTCATATTACAGGCATGGCCACCTTATCACTCTGCCAACGTTTTTAAGACTTTCAACTCACACTCCAGATCCCTTCAGGTTTCCTTCCCTCTTCATTACCGTTAGGGATCTCTCTCTCTCTCTCTCTCTAACACCGCTAGCGTCATCTCGTGGAGTCTGTCAGCACACACACTCACTCACTCACACACACACACACACGTATATATATAACACAATCTTCAGACTGATGCTATGAGAAATATATGTGAAAAATTATGATGGCGGGATGACTTGTTGTAGTGGAAATTCTTGCATAACTTCTGTATTTTATCGTCAATATTTTTCAACTTCCAAAACGTCACTTCACTGATATAAGGGCGACTTTGTCATAATAGGGATAATTCGTTGTAAATCTGAATTTTCTTTCTGTGCAGTTTCGTTGAAAGTCATTAGATATGGACGAAAAACAATGTTAAACTGTGTCGAAAAACAATGAACCGTTTTTTTTTTTGATGTTTCTGTTAGAGGTTACTGTTTTTTACATAGCTTTCCCTCTGGTGACACCTCAAAATGAGGAAAAGAAACTTTCTTTCGGTTTTCTTCCCCTGGAAGGTACACAAAAAAGTGGCGGAGGGGGGCTTTTCCTATCATTGATAGAACGTATTTCCTTAGGAAAAGGTTGTACCATGGCCGGTGAAAATCCTTAAGACTCAACCTCAGTTTTTTCCAGTGTTGCTGTTGTAGTTTTCTGGTCATTCAGTGTTATTTCTTCGTGTGCCTTTTAGATGGATCGGAGAGGCAATGATATGACTTACTCTATAGAGTCAATGTGTGTTCAAATTTCATATTAAGGAGACAATTTTCATTAGGCTTTGATAAATTTTTCGAATGGTAATCAGTAACCTTTCAGTGTTGTACATAATAATAATATGTTCATATACTTAAGGCATGTGTTTTAAATTTCATTCTGGTGTAAAATTTAACAAGAGAGCTGAATAACAATCCTGATCCTTCCCCTAGTTCCATTAATTTAACCTGCATATTTTTTTCGAAAGATGCATATCTATAAGCAAAATACTAATAATTTGCCTCAACTTGTACGAAATACACCAACTGAAGAAGGAAAAACATTTCTTTCACCAAACAATGCAAAAGAAGAAAAAGCTACTCTGAAATATTCTATTTATATTAAAAACATTTCATTCCATCTTTGCAGTATTCTTCATTTATTCTACCACACGATATTGAATTTTGGGAAGCATTTGTCGAAACAACGTTGTCAACACTTTTTGTATTATCTCCGACAAAGAATATTGCGGCAAATGTTCGACTGCTTTCGCCTGACGAGATCTTTTGAATTTGATTCACTCTACCATTTTGTTGCAGTTTCTACGCTTCGTGGAATGTTTGTCTTTTTCTTGTTGGTTTATTTAAGAAAATTCGCTGCTGTCTTCGAAAGCTTTTCCTTAAGATAAACAATTTTATTTCATTAGAATGAGACTTTTTTGACGACATGAGCGAGCTTAGCTTTTCTAAATAAACATTCAAGACGACGCTTTGCACGTGGGGAGAAAAAAGACAAGTAAAAGCCTCAGTGTCACGTTGTGTTTTCTATAGTTCTTATTTTACAAGCATGCAGAAAGCTAATTATGTAGTGGTTTTAAATTCTACGCATGTTTTGCGAATTTCTTTGTGTATGCAAAGTAAGTGTGCATATATTTAATTGTTGATAACATTTTAATTTTAAGAAGTTTAAACATTTAAATCAAGGGGAAAAAATGTATGCACTTTTTATTGTTTACCTCCAACAACTGTAGTTTATTTTTCTTATTTTTAAGTAGATAAGACAAATTGATTTTTTGGAAAAAAATGTCAGATATATTTTTTATTCAATATTCTTTACCTCTGAACAGTTTTCTTTATGAAAAGGATTATGATTTTGTTTTATTATTAACCTGACAATTTAGTTAAATGAAATTTTAAACCACATAATTAAAGAAAATCATCTTTTCACATGCATGCTCAAAAATGCAATGAATTAAATTTGACGATACAATTTTTACTTCATCACATTTTGATTACATTGGATCCGAAAAAAAGGCGTAGAAAATACATAATTTTTTGTAACTACGCATTAACCACGTTCCAGTGATTAATCGCCAAAAAAATTGCTAAACATCATTGTTTATATTGCATTTCATTATTTTTTTTTGCCAATGGCTTTCATCTATTATACACATATATCTGGCTTTCTTTCTTACTCTTCTAAGAATACCCCCACGTGGTGGTGGGTCCTGGAAAAAAGGATGCGATGCTTCCGGCATGGTGGTTGGATCTCTCCAACCTGGAGAGTACACAAATATGTGGAGGGTTTGCTTTTCCCATCGATGACAGAAAGTATTTACTCCAGGAATGGTTGTACCGGAGGCGGTGATGGCTGCTAGGATTCTATCACAGTTCTCGCTTGTGTTGCTGTTGCCGTGGTCCGGTCATTCAGTTTTATATTTCATTCCGTGTGCATTCGGGCTTGTCGAAGAGTCTGGTATGACTTACTCTACTTAGGAAGCAACTGTCATGAACATGACTCTAAATATAAAAATCTGAGCATTCGATCAAGTACGTTTCTAATTCTAGTATGAATAAATTTGCATACATTAATAACAAAATTTTGTTACAATTTTACAAATATATGAGGTGTTTGCGTGTAAAAATTATGATAGAATGGGGGGAGGGAAGAGGCAGTAAGATTATTTTGTAAAATGGATTGAGGAATATTTTTTTATAAATAAATACATACTTATTTTAAAGATGTTCAAATTACTTTCTCGTATACGACGTATCTAGCAAATACTGTAACTGTTAAAAACTTCGGACTCGACCTATACAAGGGGAGGGGCTAACCTTTATGGATCAACCTACAATTTTTTCTAAAGAAATGTTTAAAGAGGTACAGATGTTTCAGAAAATAATTTTGACGTGATTATTGGGTGAATAATAAAACTAAATGCTAACAGCTATAAACTCTTTGTTTACTACAAAAATAAATAAATAGTTTTCGCACTATATAGGAGTAAAGATTTCAGTAATATGTGCAATTCAAATTAAGGTAGCATTAGTGTAATTTCTGTTGTTTCAGTTTAGATGACAAATATAGGATTGCAAGATATTACTTTTAGTAGAATGAGTGATGAATGAGAATCATCTGCAAAACGGTTTCCAAGTGAATCTTTAATGTCGATCCAAGTGAAACTTTATTCATCTATGAAAATAATGACTCACAGGCATAGGTAGATTAAAGTATTGCTGTAGCCAGCTTCTTCAAAAATTTTAATGTGTCTGGAATCGAATTCCAAGTTCCCAAAATTTCATTTCTGGCATTTTTACTTCTTAAAATTTTTGTTTCAATCAACTATAAAACCGTTTTCCTTGTTTCAATAACTGTTTGAATCCATTTTGAACTAGACCGTAAGTCAATCAGTTGCATTTGAAATTCTTCAAATTCCAATCAATCAATTTGGGACAGGTACAGTTTATCCAATGAAGTCCCATGCAAACTGGTTCGATCTTCGGAGTGCCCAAAGTATTTTTTCACATTCCATCAATGGAATGCTTGCGATAGATTTGCCATCCCTGATTTAAACTAATAAATATGTATTACACCCCTTAAGTTATTAACACAGATTTCATTTCTATATCTCTCAGTGAGTTGATTTTGAGTTAGAAGGATGGAATGTGGTTACAACCACACTTACAGAGTTTTATCAAATATTGAACGGAATCTATTCATTGGAAATATGTCTCTCTGTGTATTCGAACACAAGCGAATTCGATAACTACAACAATAAACTGTAAGTTGATAAAATTTGGCTCATATATATCATATTTTGAATCAAATTCATCGAATTGGTGACAGTATTTAGGTCTGCATTTTCAATGCAAGAAATATCAATGGAATTCGGAATATTTTGTAACTATAATTCAACCAAATTTTCATATGAATTCCCGGCAAAACTGCTTCTATAATGAATTTTCTCGAAGAAAATTCAGCAAAAATTCTGAAATCAAGCCAAAAGTAAGCCTATATTTTGTAATTACCGTTTGCCATGCCATACAAGAAATATTTAATTTTATACATAATAAGTGGGATACGTCCTTTATTGAGGAGTATGCGAGAAAGTTTCTGGGAAACCAATACAACTGGTTACACAAGGATATTGTAATGGGATTTATATGTGAATAGTATCGTCTACTTAACAACTTTCAGTATAAATGAAGGAAAAATGTGATTACCTGATTTTAAAGTAATTAAAACTTTTAAAAACTATAGATATTTTTCTTTCTCTATAAATGTGCAATTGCTTTATTTCTCCTAAGATAAAATTGACATTTTCTCATAAAATAAAGTAATAAAAATGAATCGATTTTTGGTGTAAAAATCACTGAATAAACAGATATTGAAAACGATTTGTTTTACTTCTATTATGATTCGTGTGCAGGAAATCTGACATTAGTAAAACTATTATAGGAAAGAGCTGACATATTTAAAGGAAAAAAATCAACCACACTTTTTAAAATTTTACTACAACAATAATTAATTGGTTTATTTAGCTGAAAATATAACTATGCAAGTCATTGGTTGTCGTCATTCTTAAAATAATGTCGCCAATGAAGGTGAAGGCATTATGTATTTTGGAATAGAATTAAGGTATCTTCCCCAAATATCTTTCAAAACAGTCACAGTGCCCCCAATCTAACGGTGGGTGAACAATTTCAACGACATGGTGTAAATAATTTGTGTAAATAATAAGAAAAACAGAATCTAAGATGAATGGTGATTTAAAAAAATTGTAAAACATATTCACCAAGTCTCGAAAATTCAAATACTGGTGTTACATGTTTTATATAGACGGAAAATGATATATTGCTATACACGTGATACTTAATCACGTGTATAGCAATATATCATTGTAATATAGCAATATATCATTGTAATATCGCAATATATATCATTGTAATATCGCATAGATATTTACCATGTCAATTGGATAGTGGCATTGTTAGTTTTGGATGCTTTAGTTTGCTATTGATCTGCACTAATAAAAACTTGGATAACTGCAACGTTTTTGTAGATTTGATTCATAAAAATAATTTAATTGCATCCTTTATCGAAAATATTTATTTTTGTGCTATTTAAAATGAATCATCCTATTAAATCATTGAAATTATGGAAGTATATTAAATTTTAGATCCATCGAATGTTAATCATCTGTCGATTTGCAAATGCATAAGTATTTGTGATAGAATATGATATATGATTCTGAAAATATATTATATGGTTTTGCAACGATTTATAGAAATGAAATGTTGTCCTGTCAGAGGTATTTTTAGGTTGAAATCATATAATGGATATAATAGGTGTCAAAAGAGGGATATTTTTAAAATTCATAATCTTTTCACTTCTATACTATGGTGGAAAAAACTAATTATATACTTTAAAAACTTGAAAATTAACACTTTAGCGGTTATTCATGACTTATGTTCAACAATATCGAATATTTGCCATAATACTACTGTGTGAATTAAAAATTTTTCTTTGAAATTTAACAAGAAATTAACAATTTTGAATTTTGAACAAGCTTTTAAAGACTGTTGTCAACTTTTGAGAAAACATATTAAACCGATATCCTTTGGCGAGCTGAATTTTCTTCAGATATCAACAACACAATTTTCGAAAGAGTTTTTATGAGTCAAAAAGGAGCTTTTTTGAAGAGAAAAACATAAACAGTAACTATTAATTTGCAATGGGCATTTTTAATTCCAATTTTGATAGAGAATGCAAACCCAATCCCATGTGTGCAAATTATTAAAAGTTGAATGGGTTTTCAGGATCTAGATATGACACATAGTTGGCAGCCTCTGCTCTAAATTAAATGTTTAGTTCTAAAGATTTTAAAATTATCGCTAAAAACGGTTAGAAACGATCCTATTGCAACAAACGTGACATAATTTAAAAGTAGATTAGCACAATCCATCAAAGTGTCAAACCCCTCGAAGTTCCCCCTTTTCCTAAAGAATCGAAACCGAGCAGTTCATTCAAGTAACTGAACTTTGACAGTTAGAAAACTATCAAAGTTACACCATTTTCTCATTCAATGACGGGCAACCCAAATGAATTATCCAATCCGGTGCGTATAAAAAGGGACAGAACCCGAGGCAAGAACCGCTAAATACCCTTGGCATCTCTTTCATCAAACATGCTGACGGATGAGCATGTCATTGTCATTCCCATCCCGGGGGTCCATGGGACCAGCCAAAAAAAGACGCCAAAAAATCATCCATAAATCAACACTGCAGCAGAAATCACTTCGTTATTATCGAAGACCCTCGACAGCCACTTCTCCGGGGTGGCAGGCAACTCAAACGAATCAAGTGCGTCGTCGCCATTTTAAGTGACAGCTCGAACGGGACAGAGTGGGGGAGGAGGGGTATTGTTGATGCCGAATTTAGCGGTACCAAGTGGGTGCGCGATACCAAAATAGAGGCAACTCGGCTCTATTTTGTGGATTTATTGCTATTATTCTTTTCCCGTTGTTCGTGCTCTTGGGAAAGGCGGTATACCCGTTATCCGCTTAGAAAAAGGATTTCTATTGTTTTCGATTATTTTGGGGGAAGTGTTCTTTTTTTTTTGTGTGTGTGTTTTCTTTTCAAGGAAAACGTGTTGATAATGACTTTTTTCGGAGATTTACTTTTCTTGTAAGTATCATTACGGTGAAGGAACTGCCAGGGGGGATGCCTCGAGTAACTGTCAGAGGGAGGTACCAAGTAACAGTAATGCTTTTATGGCCTTTTTACTTTCTCGTATTCGAACTATAGAAAAAGTATTGGTATCCTCAAAAAAATCGAACACGAGATTTTCATGAACATCCCCGTTTTTGACCAACGGGTTCGATGAACATTTTTTTGGGGGGGGCTGGGATGTCTGATTGTCTGGAACAGGTAACTCAAACGCACTTTTTGCTAAACAGTAGAAATTTGATTTGCAATCTTTCTAACAAATTTGTAAAATTCCGTCAAATTGAGAGCAAAATTAGTTCTGTAGGAGTCGATATGTCCGGTTGTTTGAATATATGCCAACATGATAATTACAAACTGAAGAGAGCTATCAATATAGATAAAATTCAGTACATATATTTATCGTCTAAGTCTAGACACCTATCAATTTACAGACCTGTATTATAAACATCTATCAACCTACATGTATAATATAGACACCTATCAACTTGAACCAAATCCAATGAGGAGTTGACTATCTGTTGATCTTTATTTTCAGAAATATGTTGTTACTTATGGCAGTTTTCATGCCATCTGTCTATTCCAAATCTGTTAGTGACTTAAGTCGAATGAACGTCTCTTTCTTTTTCAGTAGCGCCATCTAGGCCCAAAAATACGACATATAATCACTTGCATAACATTCACTTGCACAATTCCTTTATATAGCAGAGAACACTAACACACCTCACAAAATAGGAAACAGAAGAACAACTGTGCCCGAATCGGGACTCGAAACTGTGACGCCCAGATCACGGGGATGACACACTCCCCCTATGGCAGTACGCCGGCTCAGAAATATGTAAACACGGATAGTTAAGAATACATTGATTTAAATATATAGGATTTGGTATGGAATTATGTGACTATATATGTAATTTTGTAAGCAAGTAGTAGCTTAGTAATAGTAAGTAGCTTTGTAATTAAGAAAGTAATTTTTTTCTTTGAATCGATTTCGAAAAATGCGTCTAAAACACAAATACCAGAAATTAATTACCCTAAAAAACCAGCAAGGAGAACACGATAGATTCAGTAAAAATGCTAACTTCTCACCAAGAACTTGTATTTCCTAACCATAATATGTCGATTCCATTAGAAATTTTCTCTGATAAAAGAACTTTTATTATAGAGTACAAAAAAATTTTCAGGAACATCTTTTTTTTTTGAGGTTCATTCTGAGAAAAAAAGTTTTCCCATTTGGTTTTATGTATACCTTCTCTCTCTTATCACTTTGTCGTGTATCTATTGTACTTTTAAAGGATTTTAGATGTAAAGGTGAATTCACGCGAAGGGTGTACATAATAATAATAGTTCTAAGACAACTTGACACGATTAACAGAAAGAGCAATAAAACAAAGATTTCTTTCGGTGTCTGCCATTCGAATAATATGTTCTTTTCCCTTTCGTGAAGAAGACAAAGCGATCTCTTTGAGGTACTTGCCTTCCGTAATTTCTATGCATCATCCATCTTATAGCACTTTAAGGTGTATCGGTTGACACGGAAGGGATTAGATGTGACGTTAATTTCACGCGTAGAACAAATAGACTATAGAATGAGTAATTGAATTGGTCTCTGGTCTTTGGAATGGTGGGTTTTGCTTTTTCGTTTCGGAAAAGAATGCTGATAACAAGGTTTTTTTCTTTCTTTTATCCATTTTTTTTCTCATCCATCTCTTCGTAACTTCCGTGGCCTTTGATGGCACGAGAAAAGATTTAAATCTGAACAGTAAATAAAACGGGGGGAAAATATTTCAACTCGTTATTTTTGAAAACTATACGCCTTTAGTACCCAACTAGTTCTGATTTTTCTTGCTGTTAAACTATTAATATTGAATACTTTTGCTAAATTCCACTTTAAAAAAAAGATGAATTAAATGGAATCAGTCTACTACATATTACTACTTTTACAAATTAGAATTTTCCTATTTTAATGTTAAAGGGCATAATTCAGTTATTTCATTACAAAATTGATGCGGATTTATCAATTATTTCCTAGAATTTGCAGTTATTTCATAAAATAACTTATGTAGCATGACATAACAGATGCCAACTTTTAATGATATAAGTAATAGCGATACTGACAATTAATAATTGTATAACGATAGTTAGGCCTTATTTTGACTTGGAGTTCTCCTGGAATATTTTTTTACGCCAGAATATTGATTAAATTTATATTTCTTTCCTTTGGCCGAACGGAGGTTTCAGTAACGTTGCGACTTTTCTTCTCAATATTTCTAATAACATTTTGCGACTCAATTAGCGTTGAATTAAATGTTACAATGTATGTTAATTAAGTGTTATAAGTGTTAGTGTAAAACAATAAATGGTAAATGTTGTCTGGAATTTTTTTAAGATTTTTTTTCTTCTCATTTGGCTATTGTCATTCGAAACGAGTAATAGGATTGATTTCTACGCTATATGCATTAATTTTTTATAAATATAGATTATAGAATTTTCTTTTTAATTTTCGATAAGTGTCGAAATGATATAGATTTTTTCTAATATTAATTTTTTATTCTCTAGATATTTTCTAGCTTTTTTTTTCTGGAAGGATTTATATGAGAATGTAATTTAACCCATGTAATAAATAGTGATATCGCTTTGGTTGTTCTGAACGATGTAGTTCTAATGTACTTTAAGAAAAAAAACGTGTCAACAATGGGAAATACTTATCATGAATTTAAATTTCGATTTTTTTGTAAACGTATATCATTAAATAATAAAAGCTCTAAATATGAAAGTAATATCCCAGGAACAAAAATTTAAAAAGTCTTTTGTAATTTATTCTTATTTAATGCTTTTCTGTTATCGTGATTTTGATTATTTTCATCACTAGCGACGCTCAGAAGACAAAGTATACAAAATGTTTCCTATTATTACCATTTCAATGTGAACGCAATTTTACCTTTTCATATATGAAATACACTACTCAAAACGATTAAAGTATATTTTAAGTCTTCTATAAGATAAGAGTATAAGCAATTTTTTGCATAAAGTGGGATAAAAAATTGCAAATATTTTCAAATTTCGCATAATGCCAATTATGAGTTTGACGTCGAAGATGACGTTTTAGAGGTTGCGAATTTGATTTGGATTTCAGAATAATATAAGGAAAAGAAGAAAATGAGTAGATTCAGAAAGTGAATTTTTCGATGAGTGCGAATTCTCAACAAAGTCACTTAACCGAATCAGAAGCTTAAAGAGTTTTTGGTCATTCAGAGGGGGGGGGGGGCAAACACTAGCTGAAGTCGTAGAAATAATTGGAATTTCCCAAAATGGGATTTCCAGGATCTGTATATTTCTCAGATCCAGGATCTGTTTTCAAATGTGTAACCATTTTTAGAGACCGAAAATGCAGGCTGAAGATAAGAGCGTAGACCTGCAACAATGCCCAGTAAAGAAAGTTATTTAACTCAAATGGCTTGGAGACGCGGAAATATAAATGTCAGTCTTCTTCAAAAATATCTTCGCTCGCCTACTGATACGACAGTTTCGACACAAACTGTCCAAAAACCGCCTTCACGCTGCATATTTCTCGCCGACAAATGATGTGTGTCACATTAGACACGGCACCATCACGCCTGCAGGTTGTGAGCAACAAGAAAGTGCGAACTGGAGGAGATAAGAATGACACAATATTCTTTTCTCTAAAGAGCCCTTTAATTGTTTGAGTAGTGCATATAGAAAGAGTTCAAAAATTTGACCTTGAGATCTTCTAATTTCACGCCTGTCTGTGTTCGAAAATAAATAATTTTCAAGAGTATATCAAAAAAATTTGTCTCTTATTTCGATAAATGTAAAACACATTGAGGTGTATGGCTGAAATTTGATAAGTAGCATTTACATAAAATTTGTATATCTCTGTCAAAGTTTGGACGAAATTCAGCCAGAGACAATTGATCAATCTGATTATCCGAATACTTGTAAACATGGTGGCTTCAAAACATAAAAAGTTACATGCATAAACTTTGCGCTGTAAATTAATCTTTAAAATTTACATCATTGACTTATTTTATACAAATCTGTGTCTTGATTGACCGTCTGTCAAGCTGTGCTTCCATATGTATATAAACGGGAGAGATCAAGTTTGATAAAACTTGCCTATAATATACTTGGTACACAGTTTTAGCATCTAAATCACAAATACGTACCGATTTTGGATCTAATTATTCAAACAATTGATTATTTGTTGCTCTTTGTTGCGAGTTATGACTTAAATAGATGAATTTGGTATTTGAACTTGTTTCTAAAATGTGTGTTTCGTGTTGGAATTTGCTTTAAATCGGTTAAAAAAATTACCAAAACTCATATTCAGTTTTCTTTGTTATCCTATGGAGCAGAAACTTTAATATGAGAGACTTTGATGATATAAATTAAAAATACATACAGTTTTTGCATTCTTATGCCAATTAATAAAGATAGTATTCTTTGGCAGAGAACTGACAAGAAAGCTTCTGATTGATCATTCTTGGTGATTATTTATTGTTATTTCAAGTGATGATACAAAAATTTCCCATTTGTGCTTTCTCTTATTGGTAGTTTTTAAACTTCAAAGAATTCGGAAGTGAGATTTTGATGAATCTCTACTTTCCAAATCTCCCCGAGTCCAATAAATGCAATTTTGGAGTTATTTCCGTTTGTCTATTAAAACGAAAATTCAAAAAAAGTTTTAAATCAGATTAATTAAATTTGGTTTATAGATTTACAATGAAATTTGTAGGTTTCTATGAAATGTTTAACGAAATCCATTTGCAAGAACTCTGGTTGCCTGTTTGTGAAGAGCCAGGCAAATAAAATTTGGTACAGATATTTTTGTCATTTGAAATATAGATAACAAATTTTAAACCAAATAGTTGATCATCTGGTGGTCCATCAAATACTCTTTCAAGCAAGATTCAACCCTATGGTAAATCATATTCATAAATATCAAGAACTCTTCAAGGCTACACAATAACTGTGACCAAAATACCATTTGCCAAAATCAAATTAATTATTTATTCAAAAGTCCCTCAAAATTGCAGCTCTTGATGGAAATCAAAACACAGATTCCAGATGGACACCACAGATTTCTGACTCTACAATGTTTATTTATGTGCGTTTACAAGTATGTTCGCAATGTTATTTATCAATCTTCAGTTAGTAAGTAATCTTATACTCCTGTAAGCCAAACCCATGACCGCCATTTGTTTAAGTATTCTTGTCCCCTCCATCCAGTTATTACTTCACCAAAAGATGAATTCAGTCGTGTAGGATTTAGCACCAATGGGTCTCTCCCTGTAGATCCCTGGAGGTTTTGTCGTCTCTTTCTTTCTTTTAACAATTTTTTTTCTTTCTTCCATCTTGTGCTCATTCAGCTGGTTAGATATCTTAGTGTTATAGGCACCGGGGGCACAGGATCGTGTTATGTTATATCGATCCTTACTGTCATATGCATGTTAACGCACTAATTTCAATCAATGGATTTCCGCAGTTATCTTATAACTTCAAATGTAGTTTTGTATCAAATTGTAATGTCCATCCCCTGACAAAGAAATCTAAAATACATATTCACACCATAAATTCAAGAAAAATGTTAGATTTGAATCAAGAATCTACATTTCGTAACAGTTTATCAGTGAATGAATCTCCAGATACTCGTTGCCCTTCCCATGGTCCCTGATTTAATGGAGAGAAAGAGCAATAAGAGACCAATCGAGTATAAGTGAGTAAGTTTCTGAGTAGATCACTCCAGCTGGTTCAGATTAATACCCATACTTAATACATATTCATCCTATTTTTTGAGACAGATGAAAGGATGATTGGCATTAAACAGTTTCCTGGGGATTCGGTGAACCATTGCGAATTCCATACGGCTGGCATGTGATTGAGAATGTCTAGACGGAGATTCAGATTTGTTTGGATTGAGACGGCACGTAGTTCATATATTATTACATAAAATATATCGTTTTATGCTTATCATGCCAACCGTCAAAGTTGAAGCGATAATTCCTTGATGTGAGTTAGTAATGGGGGGGGGGGGGAATGCTGATACTATTCATAGCGAATATATTGTTTTCATTTGCACCAAATCAATTAAAAAATTTTGGAGTTATTTTTTGGGTTATTGTTTCATTTTATATTTCTGTGTTTTAACAAAATCATTTAATGAGTTGACTGCATAGAGGATCTTCATTAATTGACACCACGACACACTTTCCATTTCTGTAATTCATGTGATTCATGGTATAAATAGGTAAATTCATCTTTGACAAAAACTACATCAACAGAAATAATAAAAAAGTAAATAAAATGGGAATAGTTTCTCTTGAATTTTCTGGTGCATACTCTAATTTTTATACTCCTCCTCTCAGGTATAATTTTTTACCTTAAATAAGGTCACATTACATAAAAACACGTTGTGCGGTATTGGCGCACTTTAAATATAATACTTTGAAGTAAATCGAGCATTTTTACTGAATCTATCTGGGGTGTAAATGACAGTCATTGGGAAATTCTGACAGGAGCTTACAGTTGTAATTACACCAAATTTCTTAGAATTAGATAATTGCCTTTATGGATAGTTGCGTTTAGATCACAAGCGAAAGACGGTCGACAATTGAATAAATTTGTTAAGAATCAGTATTTTGGATGCTAAATCTGTGCACTGAAACTTACCTACCTACCAGTTTGTGTTTTGTAATAATAGAGTAGACTAATATTTGAACAGACAGTGAGAGATTCCTTCTCTCACTGTCAGTGGAGTTCTTTGTAATTTAGCTAAATTCTAAAAATTTCTTAAGTTCTTAAATCATTCTTTATCCAATTCGCAAAGGGGTATTTGAATTATCGTTTTCGCAGACAGAAAGATAAAAATTTCAGAAGGTTGTTATTATTACTCAAGGATATTAGAATCGTGGAGATTTGTCAAGAACCTGAATTCTAATTTTTCGATGATTGGAATACTTTCTCTACACTTCAATTGAACGCTGATTGAACGAATGATAATGATAATGTAAACTATTAATGGAATACTGGGGTACTGCATATTCATATTTTCAAAGCAAAAAGGTGACGTATAATGTCTTGTATCCTATTGAAAATTTAGAAAGTAAGCAATGATTAAAAAAATTAGTAAATTTTTTGATGTTATCGAAAAAATTATTTCGGATGTATTACTTACAAAGAATAATAAAACAAATATCAAATAAAGTTAGAACGATTTTTTTAATTGCAGCAATTTTTTTCTTTATTTTTTATGAATTCAATATTGAAGGTTCTTTTTTTATTGGCTTGATGCATTGTTAAGACCTTTTACGTTTCAGACGAATTGCTATTCATGATGGGAAGTGTTTTAGGTGGTAAGAAAAAATAAAAGTTGAAGAAATCTAACAGTCGTTAGTCGCAATGTAAATATTTATGACAAATACCTCTCTTTGTCACCTACCAAAATGAAAACTAAGGGATAAAAAATTACAGAATCTTGTATAGACTGTTGACTTAATAACATGTCAGCCGAATATCCTCAAGCTATGACGCAAAATATCTTTCTTCGGATCTTATCTCTTAAAAATTGTTCGCATTTTGGATAAAGAAGAATTAAAATAGATTCATTCAAAATGACGGTTAGCTGATTCGCCTGAGAAATTTGGTCGTAAAATTATTGAAAAATAAACCTTTTGAAATAAAAATATATTAGATAAAAGCAAAAATATTTTCTAAATTGGAGGCAATATTAGGGAGTGGAGTTTTGAGAAATAAATAATTTTTTTAAAAATTAGGTATCAAATGAAAATTTTGCAGTCTCAAAGTTTAATAAATCATTTGTTAAAATACACTAGAAATTTTTTTAAATTATATTCCTTAGTTATTGAACAAAAAAAAATAGATAAGCCGTGCTTTTGTCACGTTCTTAAATATTAAAAATTGATTGATCCATAAGATATAATTTTTGATTTCTTCCACGTTATTAAAACATTAAAATAAGTATAAAATAATTTTAAAAGATTATATTGGTTGATCCGTTTATTGGTTAAAAATTTCTAGACATTAAAAAAAACTATTATCAAGCGTGGGTTTTTCGCAAAAAGATTTTACAAAAATTTCGAATTAGAAAAATTACTTTTAAGATAACAATAATATTCTTGAGAGAACACACCTACACACATAGTTTCCTTAATTAATAGAAGAGTATCATCTCTTTTCTAAATAATTCTGCTTAGAAGAATTCTTTATGATCACACATTTTTATTACTTATTCATAGTCATCTGGAATTTATCGATTCATTTAATCCAAATACTAGACAATGCATTAGTTCTTTATATTTTATTTATTCTCATATCTGTTATTCATAAATGGTCAGTTACTCTAAATAGATCTTTCCAAAGGTTCTGGCACTATGACGTCAGTGGCATTGTCTTTGGCAGTTGATTATTTGGCGAAGAAGACAAGAGATCTTTGACAGTTTCCTGTGTAAAAAGACGCTGACTAAATGTATTACGAAGATATCATTTCTATTAGAAGACATAGGATAAAGGGATTATGTATAGAAATGATTGTTCAGCAAATAACTTGACCAATTTATTCTATACTAACCTGAAGTGGCTATTAATTGATAGAAGAAGGATTAAAAGAAGTTCAGAATTGTCAGAATCTAATGTTGTTGAAGAATTTTTCTAAATTTATTTTGATGAATTTGTTTTAGAAAATTATCGCATTTGATCATTAATTTTCCTGGAAAATAATCAAAATATTTAGTATGGTTTTCAATATGATCTGTTTTTATTTCATTTTTAAATTTATTTTTGCCGAGTGTTTTTTATTAACTAGTCATCTTCGGTGATCAGCTGATTCGCCGGATATATTGGTCATGTGTCTTCATAATACAGTTAAGTTATTAAAGATGTGTTGCCTTAATTGTTATATATGTGAATCGCTCTATGTGTATATTTAAATTTTTAGTGGAAACTATTTCTATGACATCATGGAACTATTAAAAAATACAAATGCATGATTTATCTATTTTAAAAATTCTGTGATATTGCAATTTCTCCCTTTTTTCATACTTCTGGTAAATTAATTAATTAGACACAAATCCTTTGTCCATACCTTTCAAAGACGGAAGAAAATTGCGTGTCAGATAAATGACGACAAGCTGAAAATAATTTTAATGTAAAAATGTGTTAAGAAAAATATTTCTTTAAGAAATAACCAAAATCCTGCAAAAAAATTCACACGCTAAATAAATTAGCACCATTAAAAGATTGTTATAAAAACCAGTATTTTGAAAAATTCTAGTTTTTGAAAGTTATCTTTGAGAAACGCCAAAATTTTGATTAACTTTTATTTAAATCAAATTATAACTAAGGTTTCAAAAAACGTTTCATCAGTGATGCACAAATATACATATACACGTGCCAAATTTGGTAGCTGAAAATCAAAAGATGTAGCTTGTAGAGCGCTTACCTACAGTCTCTCTCGCCCTGATATTTATTGGTAGTTAATATAGTTTCATGATAGTTAAATGAAATTTTCATTAAAAATACACAATTTTAATTTTTTCAGAATTTTATTATTAGTTGCACCATTAATTTAATTTTGTAATTTTATTCGTACTGCCACACATTAATGAATCTGTTAAAATATTGATTTTAATTTCTTGTAATTTTTATGGCAACATATAAATTGAAATCTCAAGAGTGGCAAATAATTAAAATAAAAACATTCTATAATTTAGCACACAAATAAAAGGGAAAAATCAAGTTAATTTTCTTTGAAGACACCAGTTTATAATTCTGATTTTTCTTACTTTGCAAAATAAAACACAATTCTAACAATTTCAAAAACATTTTATAATCAAAGTGCTATATGCCCTTATTTATTCACTATTTTGCCTTGAATATGTAACAGTTTTTGGTTGAAGGTTTTAATTTCCTTTGGATTTAATGATCAGATAAACAATATTTTTTTCATTCAATTATGGACCATTTCTTGGTGACCATTCTAATTAAGAAATGTTTTTAATTATAATTAAACAAATAGAGCAGCGAAAAGAAAAAAATGAAATAACAATTTTAAGACAGAGAACTGAAAAATGATTTACTAAGGAGAATCTTTGTTTAAAGTTTAAAAGAGAGGAAAAGGATCCATAATTCGGCGCAATTTTTAGATTAAATTCATTTGGCATTTTCGTGTTTTAAATGTTCACTGGAATTAATGATTTATGAGTTATTAAAATATTTTCATTGGTAATTTCTTACTACAGGTTGTGGCTGACAAATAATTGTTGTCTATAATTTAAAAAGAATTCCGTAAGATATTAGAGCCGTTATTCAGTTCATCCTTTAGTTATTCGATGATTAAGTGTTCGTTAAATTGCAGAATATTAAAAGATCAATAACTTTAATTAATAATTCGTAGAGTATTATTTTTAGATCTTTTTGTTACAAATTGTTATTGAAAGATGGTTTTTATCTCCAATAAGATAAGTTATTTGATGTTTGAGTATTTGTAATTTTCACTAGAGTTGAGAAGAATATTGGGAAGTTCTCAATCTCACCATGATTGCAAATAAGGATTAACTGGTATCTATAATTAAATAAGTTTTTTAAGGGAGATAGTTGAAAAAAGAGAATTATTGGACTCTCAAAGAAAAAAAATTAAGCAAATGTCACAGAAAAAAGAGAGAATGTAAAAAAAGTGATAAAAGATAAACAATTTTTGGACTAATTACAGTGCTTACTGTAGTCGTGGGCTCTCCAAAGAGGTACCAGCCTTCACGTATAGTGTTTTCCTTTTTCTTTTTTACCTTGATTGCTGAAGATAGCTGAGCAATATCTCTGTTTGTTTTAGAATGGGTTTAATTTAGAGGAAAGCTTTCGTCAGAGTTTGTCTACTAAAATATTTCAGACATCGGGAGAACTGAATATTAGTTATTCATAATATTATGCAGCAGCAAACACACGAATGAAATTAATAAAAAATCATTGGGATTACATACATACATACGGCTGAATAGTCCTTATTTTAAACAATTCGGTTGAGTTTTATTAAGTACTAGCCGCCTTTGGCGACCAGTCGGCTCGCCAGTATTAATGCTCGCTAATATTTTTTGTAGCTGTTTCTCATAACTGGTTTTTCACCAAAATATTTTTAATCCAAACAAATTTTGATAATCATATAATTCATTTATAGTATTATTTATTATTATTTTCTTCAGATGGTCTGTTGACTGTACTACTCATCTTTCTCTTTCTATCCGAGCAATGATTGTCCCGGAATTGATATTTTACTTACATGGTGGAGGGAAAGGTCTAAAATTATGTTTTTTATAGAATAATGAGGTTCAAATTTTCATAAATGTAAACACACTAAACAAATAAAGACACAATTGGTTTTCAAGAGATGCAAAAGCTTAAAAACAGCTTCGAAAATGCCGCGCATAGAGGAAATAATGGTGACACACACACACCCTTCGTTTCTTTCTTTCTTTTCTTCCCTGCCCAGACTTTATTTTGAGCAGGCATAAATTAAATATCCATACAGACTAATAATAAAAGCAACTATTTTCTTTCTTTTTTAAACATTCTGTTATCTATGAATGAAAACCAACTGACTTGGCGCATTTCTTTCTAAACAAATCATAATTTATTACTTCCTGCTATCTAACTCAGTTGGTGTGGGGGGAAGGAAATGAAGATTTTTGGCGGGAAAGTAAGAAAAGTGTCGTTTTAACTATTTTTCATGCAGTTTTTTCATTTTTTCTCTTCATAAGAACCATCCTCGTGTCGTAACGAAAATATTTAAAAAGAATCAGCCGAATCGGTCAAGCCGTTCTCCAGTTGTGCGCTTAGCAACGCATTTCGAGTTGCATTTTTATTAATATAGATTGCTTACATGAAGACATGAAAAAAGAATACTTTCAAATTTATAGATACTCTGTTGTTAGACATTAGTGAAAACTTCAGGTACTTTAAATTTAATTTTGATTTTGTTTTATTCCTTTACAAAAGCATTTTTTAAAAATATCACCGTTTAGCAATGAATTTTACTTGTTTTCAAAGTATTTCAAAATTTATTTAATTAAAATTATGCTTCGGGAAAATTTTCCTGTCATCTTAATGCTCCCTTTCTGTTAACTTTACAAAAAGAATTCATTTGCCATTTTTGCAAATAGCTTATCCTCTTTATATCATTCTACGATGTAATTAAGTAGTAATAATATAGATAAGAAATGTATATAACTTAGAAATGGGGATTTAACGATCCCTAAACGCAATTAACAGAATTTTGGAAGGACACAAATTGAGAAATTAAAAATTAGATGATTAATTATTTATATCAATAATATTTATTGATTGGTTTTTATTTCCAGTTTTTTATTAATGAAAATCTAACTAGTTAATTAACTGTCTCAAAACGTTTATTTAATTCTAATTTAATCTTCAGCATTTATGAGCAAATTCTGATATACTTGATAACGAGTACAAATTTGTGGAAAGTTATTAATCGGTAATTTTTATGAATCTCTGCCTGAATTGCTATTCTTATTTGAATGGAGGAATAATATTTTAGAAGATAAGGGGATTTTGTGCATTATATTACGTTACCCAAAAGCGTTTCTTATTTTAAAAATATTTTATATAATAATAGTTTAATTCCTGTCATATATCATAGTTATCGAAGAAATATGATGGGATTGGAGATAATTCATGAATAAAAATATATTTATGAAAAGAATGCTTTTGCATATTATATCCTCAAAGCATGATAAAGGTTTAGTTCATTTTAAAATTTTTATTTCTTCCTTTTCAATTTCTAAATATCATATTCTTCTATTGAAAGACCACTAACATAAGAAAAGGAAAATTTGGAACAAACAACAAGATACGGTAAAAGATTGAAAGACAAAACATATAAATCGATTGTGCACTTGCATGCAATTAAATAAATATATAAAGAATTGCATTTATTAAATTTAGAGTAATTAATGCTCCTTTTTGAAACTATCCGTGGATATTTTTTTAATATAAAAGATTCAATATTTGAATTTTGGTCAAATGCCAAGACTATACCAGAGTTGGCAACCTCCCCCCGAATCACCTCTATTACTTCAGTGGAAGGGTGCTTGACCGGGGCTTAGTCCTGGTGATGCCTAATTGATATGCTTGAAATGGGTGTCGAACAACCGCCCGTCTGTCGCTTTTGGCAAGATTCCGCCCCCAGGCTACCATTTCCTTTTCCAAAAACTGAAAAAAGAGTTTAAAAACTTATTGTATCGATTATTAAAAGAAACAAAAATTAATTTTATTAAAGAAAAAGAGAAATAAAATAAGTGTTAAGCAATTATGAAAAATATTAGTTTAGTACATGCAAATGTAAACGCAAGTTCCAAAAAGTATTAAATAGGTTTTTAAACTAAATAATTAAATTGGAGAAAAAAACCTAGAAATTAGATAAATGATAAAACTCTGAACGTTTATATTAATTGTAATGTAACAGTTCGTTAAAGATATTAAAAAAGAGAACGTTTAGTTTGATCAAGAAATACATTTCTATTTGATTTAGTTTGACATTTTAATCACTTTAATAACCTTTTCTCCATTAAAAGATTGACAGAAATTGTTATCATAAGTTTTATGAAATGTTTAGAAATAATTTCAATTCCTTCTTATAAATGTTTGGCGTAATATTTTTTGAATATCGTTATAATTTATCGTAGCTTAATTATTTTCTTCCTTATATCGGTACTCTAAGTAGTGAAAAATAAGTATGTAAGTAATTATAAGAAATCATTAATAAATAAAAAATTATTATCAAAGAAAAGAGTTCTGAGAAAGAAATTACATCACTGAATGGATAGTAATTTATATTTTAAGAGGGTGTGTGAATAGTTAGATAATTTTCCATGGATATTACCAAATACATCGGCAAAAAAATTGTAAATTCAGACTATAAATATTTAATCGTTTTTGTAATACTTGCTGAAAATTTATTGTGTTTAAAAATATTAAATTAAAAAGATCCACCAAACCAATCCATTTTTAGATATAAAGTTTTTTTCTTTTAGATAAATATGTGATGAAATAAATTTGATTTCTAAAAAAATCGGTTAACGTAAAAAAAGGAAAATCTTCGCAGACTAATTTAAACTTTTTTAAATATGCATCTAATGTAATAAAACGAAATCTAGACAATTTTTTTTATTCTAAAAGAAAAAATAAAAGCAAATTTTCAGATATTACACAAAAGACGATTAAGCTTTATTTGAAATAAACTTTTGTATTCTTAAATTATTATCATGTCAGAACATGTTGTTTTTGGAATGCGGTTTTTTGGCGTCAACAAAAATCCGTAGGCGAAAAATAAAAATTTTATTATCTGCACAGGCATCTCAAAAAATTGTCTTTTAGTGACGCGTTGCCATTACATTTACAAAAGCTCTGATTAAAAAGAATAAGTTACTGATTAAAGCAAATAAAACCCAGAAAAATGTCATTTTGAGCACGTGATTTTATGAAATGAAATAAATAGGAAGTGTGATATTTTTTTAAACAATCAATGACAGACAAAATTTGTTATGATCATTAGCAATACTAAAGTGACTCATTTAAGGAAACAATTAAAATGAATAAAAATGTAATTTAACTTGCACGAGTACGTGATGCTTGGCTGTTCAAGAAATGATATTCTGACATAACACATTGAAATACACATAGCAGATTTCATTTTAATCTTTTATTTAAATACGAATTTAAATATAAAGAATTTTAAAAATTAATCATAAAAATACGCATGAAAGTAAATTTTACACTTTCAACTGAATTACTTTATCCAAACATTTATCGTAGAGAATTTCTTAGATAAATTTCCTACAACAAGTTTAAATTCTACAGCATGGAGAAATTTTAATAAAAGAAAAATCAATCAGGAACCATTTCATATTTCCCCAAAAGAAAGCATAGCTTTTTGAAGCCGTCTTGGGGACAACCTTACTGATTTCAAGGTCTACTTTAGATCACGAAGAAATAAATTTATTTGCGCCGGAGGTTTGGCAATCTCAATTTCCCGATAGCGCAGCAAGATAGACATAATTTATATCCGAAACAGGTTGCTTGGCGGTAAGTCGTTGAAAAAGCGAATGTGTCAAATATTTATGCCTCTCGCAACGTGCCAGAAACAGCAAATTTCGCTGCTTCACCAAGGTTCATCCTAAACGCTTTAAAACAGCCCCCGCCTCCTTTCTTTTCTTTTTTCTTTTCTTTCCCCCTTTTACGCTTCTTCTTTAAGTGAAGCAAGTTTCTCAAATAGATTTCTGCGGATAAACGATAAGGCCTCTTCTTGAATTGTGAAAAAAAGAAAGATACCTTTTAGTTTTTGACGAAGAAGTTTTTTCCTCACTTCTTTTTGGTTTTAATCCTTGCAAAAAAATTAATCGAAGATTAAAAAAAAAAAACTCTAGAAGTCATTTTTATTTATTTATTTTTTCGTGCAAGAAATATCGTTCATAAATAATATAAAAATTTATTTAGAAGTGGATTTTTTTTTCTTTTAACACTGAATGTGCTACCTCGGGATTTAAAAATTAAAAATATTTTTGGTTTGAAGTTGTTTATTTTTTTTTCTAGAAAAACCAGAGAAAAACCTGTTTCTTAAATTAAGCGAACTACTTTTTACTTTAAGTAAAAAAAAAAAATGTAGGAAAACAATCTTGTTAGCAGTTTGGTGGGATGCTGCTTAAACTACAGACATTGCTCATTTAATGAAATAACAAAATTGAATCCATGTAAATGATTCTGCTAAGTTTCCTCGCGTACTTATTCCAGTGGAAGAGTTATTTCCCTCCCTAGTTTAAAAATCATTGACATTGTACAAAGTTATGAACGTCAATGATGCTCAGACATTTATTTTGAGATTCCTGCATTTGAATGTTTTATGCTTTGCTGTATTGTAAAGAGAATTGTGCATTCATTTTGTTCTTGATTTATGACCGACTATATGAAAATGGGGTGTTTATTGCAAAAAACATCAAATTCGACTTATTTTTATGAATTTATGATTATAGTTAAATTACAAATTAAATTGTTAGAAAATCCCTCGAATTGTACAATTGTACCTTCCAAAATGTATGCATATCTGCCATATTTGGTAGAAGTGTAACAATCTGCTGTTCAAAGAACCAATTCACACACAAATTAATTTGTATTACCAGTATTTATAGATAATTTTTCAAATAGTTCTTTCTTGGTTCATAAGATTTCATTCGGAGTGAGTTTGTGGGTATTCATATTTGAAAAAAATTTAAAGCACTGTGAATGAATGTTGATCACTATGGATTTGGTTTTAAAATGAAAGTCAAATATTTTTTAAAGTTTGATTATTCTTAATGTACTTTATAAAAGTCAAAAAATATTGTCATTTCTGAATTAAACCATTTCATCTGTAGCCATGCTACATCACAGCTTTGTGTCACTATGCTACTGTAGCCCAGTAATTGTGATCTAATATTTCACTCACTATGATCCTATTGTTAATTCACAGTGATTCTGCAATTCAATCACGGCAATTCTAAAATTCAGTCACTGTGATTCTAGAATTCAATCACTGCGATTTTATAATTCAATCAATGTGACTCTACAGCGCAGTCACTGGAGTTCTTATTATATAATATGTACATAAAGCTGAGATTATTACAGAATTTGATTTACAAAATGTAGGTCAATACCTCTTTCTTTAGTTTAATTATGGTGAAAATTTTTGTCAGAATTTATCTGTTAAAAGTTTTTAGAGATCAAGAGAATGGAATCTTTATTATTTACTAGCCGCCTTTTGATAACCAGCTTGTTCGCCAGTATTAATGTCGATTATAGTTAATAACAATAAATGTAATATTTTTTATATAACTTGGTCTCACAATATTATTTTCAGTGAAATATTATTAATCTTCAACTTTTTATAGTCATATAATTCCCTTATACTATTATGTAGGCCTTTAACAGTCCTGATCTTTGAACTTTGCATCTCTCTCTAATTTTGTATCATTGCGCGCAAAATTTAATTTTAAATTAAAGTGTAAATTATGAAACTTCAATTAATATAAATGCCTTTTTACTCTATCTAAGTATACCTTTAAATGAAATTGAAAATTGATTTGAATAAGAGTAGTTTGACATTGAAGTTTTATGTTCATTACAGAAATTGAAATATTGTAATTTTCATAATTTAAAATATCTCAAAGAATAATTCAGTAAACGTTTCAAATATTCAATGAAAAATTCATTTTTTAACTTTATTTTTAGATGAATATAAATGCTCTCAGCAATAATATATAATTTCTTGGTGTATAAATATTGAATTTTGTTTTAAAAATTATGAATTTTAAAATTATAGACAGTTTTTTGGAGTTTGATTCATATTTTGTAAAACATTCTTAGCATTTCAAATGCTAAATAAATAAATAAACGCTTTTATGTTCTGCTATCAAATATGGCCGATTTATTCAGTTTTGAATACTGCCAGATTAGAAAAATCCACATTTTCATAATCTTGGTAAATTACTCTTAAGATACCCTTATTAGCTTCTTTGTGATGATCGATGAAGTTATCTATAATCGCCTGTGTTTATAGAATAGTGATATAGAAATTTTATTAGTCGATCAACTTTAACGGTTGATTTAGTTTATTGGAGTGGCGCTTTTTTATTTAAGGTTTTAGTGTCTCAAGAATATTTTGTTGAATATGATTCACAAAGTGGATGATACAAGTAAAAATTTAAAAGTCTAATTCATCAGCATTTTTTACCTCAATTTACTAAGAATATAGTTATATATTTCACTTAGACAATTTGTTAAGCGATGTATTTCTTTTGCAAAAAGTTTGATTATTAGGTATTGGGCTACAATTATAGAAGATGTCTTGTTTATATAGCCTTAAATAAAATTGTTTAATTGAATTAGTAAAATATTTATTGTAAAATATCATAGAAAACGTTTCCTTGCATTTTCTTGCAGGAGTTTGGCGATATTCTTATTTGAAAAAAAAAATTAGAGCGCTATGAATGAAAGTTGATTGCCATGGATTTGGTTTTAAAATGAAGGTCACAATATCACTACAGTATTACATAATTTAATTGACAAAATATTTTCCATACGATTTTGAAAAAATTGAATTGGTTTTGTATAGATTTAAAATATTCTTTTTAAAAAAACTCTCTTTTTTCACATCAGAATAAACAACATTATCTTAGCGCTCTTATAACTTCTCCGCATTCTAAACTTGATCTCATAAAACAAGATCAAAAGACAGCTTTTACGATTCGCAAAACGCTTATTTTCTCAAATAGCAGTTGACTAAATCCTTAAAATTTTTTCAAGGAATCGTTGGAAACGTACCCTTACCACATTATCATTTATCTTCAAATTCTTATCTTTTTCTAACATAAATAAAATGCACCATCACATGATAAGGAATATTCTCGTCACTGCACCTATAGCGTTTCCCAGTTTTCTCTCTGGAAACTTTCAAAGGCGGAGCCATTTGACCAATCATTCGGCCAAATTTCTGTTGTGGTACAGCATAATGCTTTTACTTCTCTGGCTGATACTTAAGTTTTATGGCGAAAGTTTAGTTCTTTCTTGTCTTGCGCGAAATCTCCCGCAAGTGTAAGGTCGTGGAAAGAAAGTAGACATTTAAGTGGGTTTCAAGATAGACATTTGTTTTTTCTTACTCTTTGTCTTCTCAAATTGCAATTTTGACCCAAAAACTATGTATTATTTTATGTTATGAAAAAAGTAAAAGAATATTGAAAAAGAAAATCGAAATCATAAGAAACCTCAATATAGCAAATATAACTTTGGTATAACAACACTTTTAACGAATTTCGGGGAATGTTCGTTAAAAGCTGAATTTTTCCATTTTCTTTAATAATTCTATTTTACAACTAATACGAATATATTATGTATTATATAACGAAGGATATGAATTATTATCGTCAAAAACTTTCATCATGAGATTTTGAAGAATCTCAACTTTTCAGACCTCAATGATTTAAAAAAAAATAATTTTAAAATTATATCGATCTATCTTTCTGTTTAATTCTGAACAGAATAACTCATAAATTCTTTGAATAAACTGATATAATTGAATATAATGTCTTTTCACCAAATCTATAAATTTCTGTGTAATTTTGAACTAAACCCCTTCAGAGGAAGTTTCTCTATTTGGTTGTCTGTTGAAGGAAAGAGAGAACAATGATAACAAAACGTGAAGAGATTCATAAAGATAATTGAGCACTAGAAATACGTGTCCGTGTCAATTTTTGAATTGAAACTCTTAAAGGCCAGTAATTCGCATGTTTGTTGACATGGTAGTTCAAAAATATGTCTTGAATACATAAATATGGAATATGAGCTTATCATTACAGCTATAGTATGCGAATTTCACTTTCAATAACTGAAAAAAGATCCTTTTATATAAAAACCATGGGATATTTTTCAGAAAATTACAAGCAACAAAACAATTCGTTGTGGGAAAATAGAGAGAAAAATAATGGATAATATATTCTTATATGTTTATATTCTCTTAGTCTTCATGTTGTTACCTTTAAGTTCACCTCTTTTTATGTGGGGTAAGTAAGCGGGAATTAAACCTTTATTAAGGTTTATGCATAAAAATAGTCAGATAACCCCTTTTGGCAAAGGGTTAGAAGAATAGAAAGTGGTTATTATCAGGTTATCATTACAGCTGCAGTATGTGAATTTTTCTTTTAACCCGTTAAAAAAATCGCTTACATGCACAACAGGACTTCAGAAAATTATGAACCACAAAATGCTCTTTTTTAGAAAAATAACGAGAAAAAAATAATATTAAATTTTTTTTTAGTGTTCATAATCTAGCCTAAGTTCACAGTTTTTTGGCGGAGAATAGAGGGAATTAAACCCTTATATAGTCGAATGCAAGAATATATGCAATAACTATCTCCTGCAGGCTAAAGATTAGAATAGAAACAGATTTGTGTCAGATGTTTTGTTTCTGAATTGAACATATTTGATTCTGAATGTATGGGAATTCTAAACAAATGAAAACTAAATTTTTGCATTTTCCCGCTTTTTTTCTAAAAAATTATACTAGGAATTCATTTTTACTGTAACATAAAATTAATATATATTTAATGATATCAATTTTTTCCCAGCATACTATTTTATTTGCATTCTGAAGAGCTTTTTAAAATGTTTTAAACACATTTTTACATAAAAACTATAATTTCATTATTGATCTTCTCTCAAAGGAATTAGAGTTCTCAGATTTTATATAAAATTTATTTTTCTTGCACTTTTAAGATTTAACGTTAACTTAAATTAACGTTTTATTTAGTAAATAATATTGAAATTTTTCAATTGGAAATTTTTTAAACTTTGCGACTTTTTAAAATAATGAAATTGAATGTACAAAAATACATCACTGTTCTTATCGTTCGCAAATTTTATTTATTTTTATTGCTGAATTTTTAACTCAGGGAAATATTTATTGAATAAATCTTTGAGATATTTCACAATATATGAAGAGTATTTATATTTTGAATTCAAAAGCCCAAATTTGGATATATAGTTATGAAAATAAATATGGAGCTCTGGAATTTTGCAAATATATTTAAATGGTTCCAAACTATCATATGAGTCAGTAAAAATATTGATGCTGGGTTACTTGTTGGTGTTTTGATGCTGTGGATATTTGGTGTTGCTTCGATGGTGAGGATATTTGATGTTGCTTTGATGCTGTGGATATTTGGTGCTGTTTTGTGATAATTTCAAAAAACATTTTTCCCCACAGTAATTTTTAAGCTGTTCTAAAGGCGAAAAAGTATGCGACCATGCAAAAGCCATGCGAATTGATTGCTTTTATTAATGTTACTAATTTTTCGTGATACTTTTTATTTCTCTTATTGATAATCGATCTTTGAAGATTTGGTTTATATTGCATAGTGTTTTCGTATCATTCAAGCTTTGTTTACATTAACCTACAGAAGTATAGAATGAAGAAATTTTCTTTTTTTAAATTCGCTTTTTATTAAAAACTTATATCTTATCGCTCCTTGAGTTTGATGCTTTGCTTTCTAATAGTTTTTTTATTGAATCAGAGAACTTTTTATTGAATTATTTGCTGATATAAAACATAATTCATAAGGTATACTCTGCAGTACAGAAAAATTTCAATGTTGAAGGAATCTTCTTCTTACATTTTATATTCATTACGAACATGCTTTAATTCAACAAGAATATTTCTGGTTTAGTTGAAATCTATTCATTTCCCTTTCAAAACTAAATTTCAAATTCTAGGTGAAAAAAATTGAAAATTACAGAGATGTTTAGCACAATTGTATAAGACTTTTATATAATAAAAACAATATGACTGCTAACATTTTAAAAAAATATTACATGGTAAATCACTTAAAGAGTAAATTAATAACAAAAGATTCGATTCAGATTTGTGAGGTGGTCAAAAGAATTACTGTAACAGTTGTTAACTTATATTTTACGTTAAATTCAGACAATTTGCCTTCAAAACTTTGGAATAAATTTAAAATACATGTAAAATTCTCCGACCCTCCCATTATGTCAAAAATAGACTACACTTCGTCAATCAAACCACGTAATTGGCGTCTTAGGTTAGATTGGCTTCGTTAGGCTTTTGCGCTATTAAACAAATAAACCAACAAACTGCCCCTTTATTTGAATGAGACATAGCGACTAGAGGCTTCAGAGTGCGGTACCTGTGACGTCATCAGTCAATTATGATGAGTATTACAACGAAGCACAGTAACAATGCTTAGCTAGCAATCAGCTGCTTGTAATTTTTTTAAAAAATATCCTACAGATACATTTTTGTATTATTTGTAGCTCAATCACTTCGTCTCAATTTTAAGATACTTTGATGAACAGAAAAGTGAAAAGCTTCTGAAACTTACGTTTTTCTTGTCCAATAAAATCTGAAGTTTAGCAATAGTTTATTAAGAAACCCATTTAAAGCAAACTCTATAAAATATTTAATAATTTTTAATTTCAATGAGCCGGCTGGTAGCCATAGGCAGCTGGTAACAAATAAAAAACAAAGGTTTTTTTAATCAATAAACAAAAGAAAATAGTTCTGCCAGTTACGAGCAATAATTTTTGAATTTGAAATCAATTAAAAACAGCGAGTAACATCATTCTTATTGCCTGAATATCAACCTCTATTTCCATTTTGATTTAGCAAATATTACTTTTTAATTAATATATTTTGTATTGCTGAGTATTTTTTCTTGCCTGGCTAAATTCAGATCACATTTAACTTCCTAATTGCGTTTATTTTCATGTTTTCCTCTCTAACTGATTCTGAAGCCATTTTAAGGGCACTTACCTTAAAATGTTCTAGACTCAACATTTTCTAGAACCCTTTTTAATGACGACGTGTTAACACAGCAAATCTTAAATAGCTCTTTAATTCGCTTAGCACGCAGTAAACATCTTTCAGAGGACTTTTCATTAATTCCACGCTGTGTACTCCGCTACTTGGTTTATTGGTGTTTAAAACCATGCCATTGTCAATAATGAGATTTCGCCTTATCGCATGCAAGCACTAAGGATTTCTTATCGGCGCCGTCGGTACTGTTGCTCGAATGAGAATCTGTATACCTGTCATGTTTTCTTATATCTCTGGAATTTTGTTGTTGTCAGAGAATTAAATATATTTATTCTACATGATCTGTATATTTCCCTACAAATTTTATATTTTCCACTACATTGGTACCAGGAAACTTTATTTTTTAAAAAAATATGCAAGATAAAAAAAGGATTCTACAATTTATTAAATCGTTAATTTTTAGCATCCAAAGAGACATAGAGAAAGTGTTACAAATAGATGTTAGAAAATTTTTGATGTGATTTGATAAAGATTCCAACCGGAGTTTTTGTCGAATCTCCACGTTGCAAATCTCCTTGCTTCGAAAACATATTTTCTAAAATAATTTCTGTTTATCCTTCAGTGAACACTATAACACAAAAACTATTCTATCTAGATAAATGAAATTCTGGATTATTGATTTGTCATCTCTACAAAAAAAATGTAGATTTATGTCAGATTCTGAACCATTCGTATTGAGGTTGTGCATCCTGTTGTCTGAATACTAATGAAACCTTAACTGCGGAATAAAAAAAATTGGATAAATAAAATTTGATAAATAAATTTAACAATTAAAATGTGAATAATAAATAACTTTTGAATAAAATATATTAAAGAGTATACCATTTGTAGGTATGTAATTTAGAATGCACGTAAACGAATCGGAGTTACTTAAACATTCAGTGACTTAGATGAATGAAAAAAATTGTTTATGCTCTTTTTAATTTTTTCCCAAAATTTTGTTCTGTCATACCATGATGTTGTTTTAGGGATGATCTTTTCAGCGTCAACAAAAATCCGTATGTGAAAAATAAAAATTTTATTATCTGCACGAGCATCTCAAAAAATCAGCTTTTAATAACGTGTTTCTATTGCATTAAAAAAGTTTTGACAAAAAAAGTTCAATTAGTACAGCAAATAAAACCAAGAAAAATGTCATTTTGAGCACGTGATTATGTGAAATGAAATAAGTAGGAAATGAGATATTCTTTTAAAACAATAAATACGAGACAAAGTTTTTTCGACAGTTTGCAATACTAAGTGACTCATTCGAAGAAACAGTTAAAATGAATAAAAATATAATTTATTTTGGATGAGCCCGTGGTGCTTGAACCGTTCAAGAAATGATGTTCTGACAGGATACATTGAAATATGCATAGCAGATTCCATTTTAATCTTTTGTTTGTAATTAATTGATAAAAAGGTCTCCCAAATGTAGGATGATATTTCTTTACTGTACTACGAAACACAAAATTCCCATATGCAAATTCCTGGGTGCAGAAACGCAAAATTCTCATTTGCGATTATAGTTAGTTGAAGAAAGATCTCCAAAATGTATAATAAACTTTCTTTAATATACTACAAAACAGAAAAATCCCATGTGCAAAATTCCTATGTGTGGAAATACACAATTTCCATGTGCATTTACAATTTGTTGACATAAATTTTTCAAAATGTGTAACAAGCTTTCTTTACTATACTGAGAAACACAAATTTCCATGTGATGATTTTTCAAAATAAAAATCTGAGCTTTCGGGGTGTTTGTAACTTTGCTAAGAATACCAAGATATAAATTTCAAGCTGATACAGAGTGATTTAACATTTATTAGGAAGTATTCTACAAAGATCTTAGAAGAATTCAGCTGAAATAGGTTTTTTTTGCTAATTATATGGTATTAAATCAAGCACATTATTAAGAAAAGAACTTTCTATTGAAGGAAAAAAATTAAAACGACCTTAATATAATAAATAAGTTTCTAGAAAAAAAGCAATTTTCTTAACGTTTAAGATACATTCAAAATAAACATTTTATTCTTGTAAATAATCACAGCTTCCTATAATATTTGAGGGAAGTAATCTCTTTAATTTTCTTAGTCCCCATAGAATAATCATTTTATCCTAGTGAATAATACTTTCCAAATAAAATTTATTTTAAATATTATGATTTTTTCTGAATAAACTGTTTTCATAATTAATCTTCATAATATAAGCTAGCAGATAGTTGAGTTTGAGTGCATCTTTCTTAATCAATAAAATATATAAATAACAGTTGAAAAATCCCGCATTTTTTATTTCATTCCATTATCCGGATTGTTTCTGTGCAGCACCAACACTCATCTCATTAAAAAAATTTTAATGTTGTCATTATTATTAAGCAATTCGCCAATTGGGCTCCAGGTCCATTTATATTGCAATTATTAGGTGGAGTAAGGTCTCGAATTTGGATTCCTGTTGGATACTGCAGAGCTGCTATAACATTTGACATAACAAATAATGTTCATTTTATTCTAATGTGATTAGAATATTATTCTGAGATTTCCTCAATAAAAAATGGAAAAAAGTAGTCAAAATGATAAAAGATTTTGGAAAATGAATCAAAGATTCAGACTGTGCTCCAAATCAAATCAAATTAAATTCAAAAGCACTAGCATTCACTTATTACAACAGATCAAGTGATAAGGATGATACTGGAAAAGGAAACGTAAAATTTTATCTCTTTTAGGTGTCGGAGCTACTTTACCTTTTGCCGTATTTTAGATTACAATCAATTAACTATAACATTTCCCCCTATCTTCTCACTTCCTCACCCAGAATTCGATTTTGCTTTTTTAAATATTTTTTTCTTTGTCTTCCCTCAACGGCTGTTTATAGGTCTCGGTTTCATTTCGTGTTTCCAGTTCAGGTACAAACCTAATTTATTGATTTACTTACTTTCTTTTGTTATGTCACAATACGAAAAGATATATGAGAATTAAAAAAATAATTTTAATAAAAAAATAAATAAATAACTTTTAAAAATAATTTTCAAATTAACAATATCATACAGATTGGTCATTGTTATTAGAAGCGGAAAGAAAATTAATGTTTTAGATAAATAAAAACTTTGAATTTGAAGCAATGGAAGTCTTTCAATGCCCTATTGTTGTATTGTGTCATCGTTTTCAAGTTTAAAAAAATTCATTGCAGCAAAAAGACTTTTTAACACCGCTAATTTCTAGCTGACGAGTTTTTATATGTTGAACATGCTTGTACAAGTGAGAAAGAGGAATGATAGGCTATAAACTTTAAAGAAACTTGTTAATGTTTTGATATTCTTCAATATGTTCTGGAATCATCCGGGATGTATAATGTTGAAGATGTTTAACGGTGCTTTATTCTCCTAGAACCATAGCCGAATCTTTTCCAATGATTCTACTTGCACAAATCAACAAAAAACTATCAGAAATAATATCTCACATCCACTATTAAATAGTAACGTAGCACAAAAATATAAAACTTCACTCTGCAATAATATTACAATGAGAGAATTACGATGAGTAGATGCGCATCCGCTTATATAACTTCCATAAAAAGGTATAGATTTTTCCAAAATTAATCTCAGATCTATATTTATAATAAAGATATCTCGAAAACTCTTGTATTTTCCAGAACCTTCCTTTTTGGGGTCAAACTTGGCAAGTTTAACTCTAAAGTCGAGGATCACTAAATTGCATCTAGTTTGTATCCATTAAGAACATTTGTGTGAGATGAATTTCGGGTAATCAATTTATTATAAATATATAACAGGTGGTCAATAAATGTGATATTTTCGTAGTCTAAATGTGCAAAACCTATCTGGATACCTACCTTTATCAGATTTTAAGTCGATGTATCCTTCAACCCCTTTCTTAAAATGCTAATAACTGCCCAACACTTCAATTTTTTTCTTTAAAGGCACGGTAAAGCTTATTAGGAATTAAGCGAAATATACGTTACCGTGCTAAGATAAAGTTAATTTTTTTATTTATAACCACATAAAGATACTATATATAACTTCACGACATGGTGTTTTATTGATTATCCTAATAAAGAAAGCAAAATAACACCTTTTGAAAATGGTTATCTGAAACCTTCTTATCGAGCCTTCTCGCTCTTTCAAGACTCATATCTTCCCTTTCTACAAGTTTATAAATAATAAATTAATAAATTTCTGTGTTCGCCTCTTCCTAGAAATTCATAAATACTCCACCCATGTTTTGAAAGCAGCGAACTGTAAACTACGATAAAGTTGTCTCGTCCTGCTAAAAGCACGAGATGAATTACATCTTATTAAACTGTTCAGAAACGCATCAATCTCCCGCTCTGTGAAGTTTAAATTTCTCCCTTTGTAAGATGGATGGGTATTCCATCTGTCTTTTCTGGATTTAATACGATAAGCACGTATATTAATTTGTGATTTTAGCTCTCTTTGTTCGAGGGATGATCATGAAATGTACTGAAATGTCCAAAGAATGAATATTTTGCACAATCATCAATTATATGATGGGGGTACCCATTTATTATCTGAAAAATGAGATGTAATACAAAATTATGCATTCATATTTTAACTCACTGACCGCTTAATTTTTAAATCGAAGCAGCTTTCAAATTTGCCCATTTTCTTCTCTCTCCACTCAAAATTTTGTTTATGAATATTAATGCACATATTTTTTTAATCCAACAATTTTTTTTACATTTTTGACAAAGTAGTGGATAAATAGAATGGTTTTGAATAGTTTTAAATGTATTTCAGTAAAAATAAATTTTAAGAATTAATTAGTTGATACATAATCTATTCTGAAAAATTAGCTTCTTATATCTGAAAGAACTAAAATATTTTTTAAAGAATAATGAAGATAAATTACTGCAATTGCTTTACAATTAAAATAATGATTATATAAATAGGCGAGAAACAGAAAATAATTTTTATATAAAGAAATATATATTCTTCTTTTAAACAGTTCTAAATGTTGTTACACCACACTGACACGGCAAGCAAGACTGAGATAACTAATTTTAATAGAAATCGATATAATATATACGAAACATGAATAAATAAAAATATATCAGTAGTAAACAAGGTGCAATCCTATACAAGTTTGTCTTTGGTAAATGTAAGGATAGAAATATTGTACAACCATGTAATATATATTTCCAAAATCCCCCTGTTTTATCAACTGGTCGTCTAATATATCTGAACGAAGGGTCTACCATTGTATTTTAAAGCAGTTACTAAGAGATATGACAACATTTAGGGTTACCCAACTTTACGATGTCATCAATAGAAAACAGAGCAAGGTATAAATTTGTTATTCATCAAAAAGTACAAATAACTTTTAAAAATTTAAACTCGATTTAAACCCTATGTTCATTATTCCATTTTATGTTAATTGTTAGTATTGTCATTTTATTAACGTTAATAATTATAATCATTTTATAAATGTTCATTATAAGCATCTCCAATTTATACATTTTAATTATTAGCATCTTCAATTTATAAATGTTAATCGCCTCCATTTTATAAACGTTCATAATTAGCACCTCCATTTTATAAATATTCCTTATTTGCACCTCCCTTTTATAAATGTTTCTTATTAACAACTCCAGTTCGATTTCAATGTAAAACGGAATTCTCAAAGTTGGCATTCACAAAAGCCAACAATAAACATGAAAACAACAAATTATTACTAAGAAACATAACATAACGTCAACCTGTGCCCTGGTGACCATAACTCTAAGTTATCTAACCAGTTGGATAAGCACAAGATGGGAGAAAGAGAAAAAAATGAAACATTTGTTAAAGGAAAAAAGAAAGGATACAGCATTCGGGGATTTCTAGAGAGAATGCCATCGATGTCAAATCTTATCCGAATCTATTCAATTTTTTCTGAAGTTATAACTGGATAGAGGGGACAAGAATACTGAAACAAATGGTGATTATGGGTTGACTTTACAGGGGAATTAAATTACCAACTGTGAAAGGGGGGGGAATTGACAAATTAAGTTGTGAACATATGTATGGCAAATAAGCAATCACTCTAGAGTCAGTAATGCGTAGCATCCATCTGGGTCCTGGGGTCTTGATTTTCATGAAGAGATCTGCACTTTTGAGGGACTTTTTATGTTATAATTTAGGTTGATTTTCACAAGGGAAATTCTGGTCTCAACTAATGTAGGTCTTGAAGAGGTCTTAGTAGCTTTGAATATGGTTTACTATGGAGGAGGTTTTCCCGTGTGAAAGGGTATTTGGTGCAACTCTCCTGTACCATTTTCTTCGATACTTCTTTTTGGCTTTCTCATGTGCCATGTGAGAATGAATAGGCATTCTGTGGCATAGTGAATTAGAGATCCTATTTCCCCACAGCTACAGCAAGGAGAATTTGCGAGAGGGAATCTGTTGTAGTTATGTCGGGAATGGGCCGTGTCCAGTGAAGAAAAGGACATACGCTCTGTTCCAGTTGGCAGCGTAGAGAGAAACTTTTGGTATGATGTTATATGTGGAACGGCCTGTTTCGCCTTCTTCCCATTCCTTTTGCCATCTTGTCATCATATCGGTTTGGAGGATGCTCTTCAGGTGAGATCTTGGAAGCTTCATTATATTCCGATCTGCATTATCACTAGCTGCTGTTCTGGCTAGTTTGTCCGCTTCGTCATTCCCGTCATAGCCTACACGTGCCTTGATCCTGGAAATTTTAATATGAGGATTTTCAAGAAAAAGGAAGAAGGTATCTCTTGCTAATTGGCTATTGGATTTTGGAGAGCTTGAGACTTGTATACTTGCTTTATTGTCGACATAAAAAGTGATTGGATCAGATGAAGGAAGAGAGGTTGCGTAATTCAATGCTCTTTTAAGTGCTAGAAGTTCAGCTTGGAAGACCGTGTTTTCGTTCAATAGGCTAGTTGACCTCTGGTGTATAGTGGGTGCATCCTGCATGACACAAAATGCCATCTCAACTCCTGTTGAAGATTTTGACCATCCGTATATATTCCGAGTCCCAAATTCTGACTCCCCCCCCATCTTCCAACGAAATTTGATGGGCATGTAGATGCTTGGAGGGATGTGACGTCCAGCCCGAAGCTCTGTATTCATACTCACATGGGTTGATATGTGGCATATCATGAACGATTTAATGGATTCTGTACAGTTCAGTCAATCTTGCAATCATCTGAAGTTGTAGATGAAGAGGAGGCAAGCCAACTCTAAACTAACAACACAATACTAAGAAACAACACAATAGCGGTCAGAGACAGTTAAGAGCTGACCAAATGATCAACATTCCAATTCATTTGTCTCATGAATCAAAATTCCATGGATTGGCTAGTTTTCATTCTAGATATGTTACTAACTAACACTAATTCCTAATAGTAATTTTTAACTAAAAAAACGGGCAGTTTTTTGATATGGCATAGAATATCTTAAATGTATTTTTGAGATTTCAAGTCCTAATTGAAATATCGCTCGAATCCCTGAATCATTTAAAAATGCTCATTTTGGTTGCCAAATGTTCGCCATGTTCGAGAATCACTAATGAGCCATTCATTGTAAAGTCTGTAAATCTTTCTATTGACTGGGGAAATTAGCATTGCAGTAATGCTATATTTTATACCTGTATGCCTGCATTTAATTAGGAAATTGCCATTTTATTATAGGCAAGTACAAATTTTAGTTAAAATCGGTATATTTCTTAAAATAAGCAATACAAAATGCGTATTAGATAATATGGCTTCTTATTTAAAAAATAATTAAATATGTATGGGCTGAAATTTAATAGACGGATGCTTAAAAAATAGTAGGAGAAATGGAAATAAAGAAGTAGTAGATGATTGGCAACATCTTGTAGAGATTCATCAGATATTTCTACAAGCTCCACGTGTATTTAATTGAGCTTTACATTCAGTCATCACCAGTCTGTCCATCAGACTACGCATGCGCAAAAATTGTACAACAGCAAGTACCTATATTGGAAAGACAAGAACTTATTATTGTCCGCTCTTACAGAGTATGCGCAATCTTCTTTCTGCTCATGTGTAGCTTACTGGAATATTATAAATAACTGAGTGTAAAACTACATTTAATCTTCTGATTTTCATATTTAATCTTGATATATAAGCGACATTGTGAGGGTTTTGTTTTGTTCTATTTTACTTTTACCTTTAAACATAGTTATTTTGTTAAATCGCAGTTTTCTAAAATTTTATTCATAAAGATATAAACACATTTACAGAATAGGCTTAAAGAAATATTTTCAGTAAGAAAATATAGCATTGAAATCGGCTTTCTCCACACCGATACTTATTCTTAAAATGATAAATATCAAAGGGTAGAATATTTATCATCGAATTCAGTGTTTTCATATTCAGACAACATATTTCTGTCAGTTAATACAGCATTCCAAGACATGTATCGCTTTAATCATAATTTTATATCCCTCTTTTATTCACTGCTTTTACCCACCGGTGATAAAATATCTCGAAAACAATCGCATTAGTGCACGTGATTTTTCTACGGAAATGCATAAACGCATTCAGCGCCGAATTCAGGAACATAGAAGAAATATGTAATTGAAATCGTGGACAGCATTTGGAATGGGCAGTGCCCATTTTTCATGAGGAGATAGGAGCAAAAGAATGGATTTTTACCTCTCCTCTGCAAAAAAAAAAAAAAGTTCATTTTTTTTACTTTACTTTTTTCTCTTTTCGTATCGATTAAGGCTATCAAAGACGGCTCTCTGAAATCGTGACTGGATTTTGCAATCTGAGATGTCACTTAAAAAAATTTAGGCAGCACGCTATTAATTACGCTAGTTGTTGAAACGATTGTTAGTAACGATTGGTTGTGGAAAATATGATTATAGGCTTTAAAGAAGTAGCGTTCAGGTGCATTTTTGTATGGTTAGATGATTTATTTTTTAAATTTCATTTTGTACGTAAATTAATCTTTTTAACAGGCAGTGAATTTATGTATTTCACTTTGAATGTAAAAGGTGAAAAGAGAGGATACGAAAGAAATTTATCTTATGCTGGAAATGGGAGAATAACTAAAAATCCAATTTATTTTTTTAAAAAAACAGAGTTATTTTTTCATTACATTGTAGGCAACAATATTTTTTAAAGGCTTTCTTTATATAATAAAAATTAAAATAAAATAAACAATGAAAGTTTTAAAAACATTCTCTTATTTTTTAAAGAAATGCATCATAGAAATATCTTGAAAATTCATTATTAAATTAATGTACAATAAAATACTGCAAATGCTTTAATTCTGGAAAGAATCAACTAATTAAAGGACTTATATTTGATGTTGTGCTATTTTAGCTTTAGAGTAATAAAAAAGTTTACCTAATTAATTTAATCATATAAAAAAATCTGAACTTATTTATAGATTTAAACAAATTATTTAAATTCGAAGTTAATAATCATTACTGATAAATTCTGAAAATTAATCATCTTTTTTGCAAAGCATATTAAAAAAAATACAATAACTTATTTTTAATGAAATCAAATTCAATAATTTACATTAATTAAACATGAGAAGTAAGAGATTGAAAGAATAAAACATAGTTTCATAGGTTCGCTATTTTCCATGAATGCGTGATCAGGCCTTATAATGAATTCTATTTTCTTCTAAAAGATTTTTCCGATGCTCAATATAGCTTTGATTTTTTGTTAATATATTTTTGAGTTGAATAATCTGGAATCATATGATAAAATATATTACATGATGGTAATTAAAGTTTCATTTAGCAATACCGTCTAATGGGAATTTCAAAAAAAGGTCTAAAGTCGGTCCATTAATATTTACGATGTATTACACATATTTACGCGAGGAAATGACTGCTCAATTGCTGTTCTTGTCCTCTGCGCTAAGTTTAAAATTGAAAACTAAATTCTGAATAGTCCTTTTGTTTCTACACTAGGGGATGTAAGTTTAATTAAAACTAAATTAAAGCACTCTGTGAAATTTTAGTTCAATTTGTGTTATTGCAAAAAAGGCAATATATTATTTAATTAGATAATAGAAGAAGAAAGGTAAAACCGGAAAATAATGTCCAGTTTCTTGTCAAGTATGACAAGCTTATTTAAATTTTTAAAATAAAACTCTTGAATTTTTGCCATTTAGTGTAATTAAAAAAATAACAATGCAATAAAATTTTCAAGATATATATTTGTTGATCCAAGAAATAACCTTCGGCGAAAATACATTATTATTAAGTTAAGCAAAAAACAAAGTACATGCAATATTTAAAACAATGTTTGAAGACTAGAAAAATTTCCAGAAAATGCGCCATTGTAGAAAGTTTAAAAAAATGTTTAAAATGTTTTAAAAAAATTAAAATTCAGTACCGAGGTTTTTCAATAAATTGTTCAAACTTGACTGCTGATTTTAACTGAGCATTTAAAAACTGAGGGAAAATTACTTATAAATTTGAAATTAACTATAACACTAAGCCAAATATTATTATCGTTACAAAAGGATTTTCATTTTCGAGGAACACATGTTTTATAAACTTTCTAAATGATTGTAACAAATAATTCTTTTCGTCTTGTATATCTCCTATAAAGTCTAAAATATCTTGACTTTATTTAGTCTTTATTTTCGAAACCTCTAATCATTTGTACATATTTCCAATTACAAATACCTTTAAACAAAGTAAGCATTCATATTGCTATATATTTTCAAAGGAAAAGAAAAAACAAAATCTACAAAAGCTAACTTTTTACGCGGTTCCAATTCCCTCCTAGTTACACATTTATAGGACAATAATTAGCATAAATATTACCTTATAAAATTGAATTGATTTAGTTTATGAGAATCTCCATGCTGTATTGAATTATATGGATTGAGCGTTAAATTAAGAAGAATTAATATCTTGCTGATAGATTAAATTGAATATACAGCCAATGCTGCTGTTATCTGGAATAAGAAACTTAGAATAATAACGTAGTCACTAAAAACTTACTCTGGTAAGCATTTATGGTAAAATACCTGTGTTAATTTATATAAAAAAGTTATATAAAAACTTTCATCAAATACGACAATAGTGGAAGAGAGCTTTTTAAAACGTTAGATTTTATAGTAAATAAAAATCATAAAGAAGGATTTGGTGGTAAATAAAAAAATCATATTATTATTATTTAATTTTCAAAATTACGAGAATATAAACTCTTTGCCAATTCGAGGGGAGTGCCACGGAGTTCTTAAACTTAAGGTCTTTAATTCTCTGGACATGACAGATGATTATAGGAATTTTATGGCGATGAGTTAGTAAGCTTAGTAATTAGTTGAGCAAGATAAATTGGGGATTTATTAGTTAGATAACAATATAAATTTTTACCTCGTTTTAATTGCTTTTGTAATTGGAAGTTCAAGTTTACAACGACGGTGCCGATGTGAAAGCCTAGAAAAATATAATGAATTTCCCCCAATACTCCATTTTAGTTTCTTTTATAAAAAATGAATATTTTTTGTATTATTCCCTCTTTTGTACATAAATAATTCCCCAGTTTATTTTTTAATTCAGAAAGGCAGCCAATTTGCATCCATATACACTCCAACATAAAGTTTATAATTACAAAAACTACTTAAAAATTATTATATTTGTGCATTATGCAAATATTTGAACATTCAATTATTATTATTTGAATTTCAATATTTTTGAAAGAAGTCAAAATAATCTTGAAATAATAAAATAATCATAATAATCTTTGAAATCATCTACGTTTACACTGATAGCCAAAAATAAATAATTTTAAACATGTGATTGTAAGCCCATCTCTAAAAATATAATGTGAGAAACATGAAATACGCTAGGGACAAATGTTACTAATGCAAGAAAATATTTTAAGGGGACTCGGTACCTCAAAATTTCGGAAACTCGATGAAACTGTCGATTTTCTGATTTTTAGTGAATAATGATCCTTGAACCTCTGACTTGTTATTCTGAAAATTTTAAAACAATCCGACAAGTATTTAATGAGATATGGAACTATTTTGTCTAACGCGATATCAACTGGCATGCCCACTTCCTGTGATTACATCAGACATATTTCATCTGCGAGTAGCCAAGCCAAGCCCCTCTTTTTTCCCCCATGAAATAAAAAGGGGCAAAGTTTCAAACAGTAGCAGTAAATCCTTGTTTATTTATAGTTTTACCGCTTTCGTTGAGGTTTTTGATTGAATTTACCTTTGGTTATATCATAATCACTTTGAAATCAAAACTGTCTTTTTCAAGACTACTTAATTTATTTATTGCTTTCCTGCTTTTTAATTGGTTTCGAAAATGCCTCACATTAAAAGGAATTCCCATTCCATTGCTATGAATAATAATACACCATATGACCTTGCTATATAAATTTTTTGTACATTTTTTTGTCATTTTCAAATATGTCGTTATTGTTTATGTTAATTATGCTTTGCTTATTTCATTGATATGTCTCATATTAACACAAAACGTTTATAGAATTATGTTTAAATGATAAGAGACATATATGCGTTTGTAAATCACAAATTATTTGCTTTTAGTAAGAGTTTCTTATCATTCAAAATCACTTTCATATGACCTTATTTCAATATATATGTTGCGAAACTGATTGATGATTTAATCAATCAGAGGAAATATCAATATTAATGATAAGCTTAAATTTCGTCTTAACGAATGATGAAATTGCCTTTTCCTTATCATATGTCCAACATGGAAATTTAATTATGCTTGAATGCCGAAATCATAATATTTTTATATTAATTAAAATTGAAAAATCAAAAGAAAATTTTTTTATTATTTTTAAATTAAATAATATATTTTACGTCCTCTAAAAATTTTATTTTTCCTTAGTTAACTTGATTTCCGTTAACTATTCATGTAGATAAAAAAATAATTAAAAAAATTTTTTATCGCTTACATGATCTTGTGTATACATTTTTAAAAAAATATGCAAAGTTGTCATTCATATTTGGGTAAGAAACTTAAGTTAAATATATTTAAATATAACTAAATACAAAATCCCTTTCTTAATTTTATTTAATTTGTATCTTTGAAGATTTTTTATTTTTATTCATATTTTTAGGTATCTTTTTTAGGTAAAAAAGATACCTAAAAATTCTTATTACAAAAAGGAAATTTTTTTTAAAAATTATGACTGTCTAGTTTGATGAACTTCAAATGAAAGAAAACGTTTTACTTCCCGCACGAATGAAATATATTTTTAAGCCTATTGTCTTTGGAAGTAAAATTGCTATTTCTTCTAATACTGAAAACAAAAATCATATTCAGTTATAAAATTTTCAATTCAGCAATTGTAAAATAATCCTCAGCTTTTTTACAGATTGAATAGAAGTTTTCACATATATTTAGACTTAATTAAATCTTTAGTATCGTATTCGTGAAGATAATTTTTTTCAGTCATGCAATTCAGAGTTGCAATTTTGAAATATAGTTCTTTTGTGCAATCCAGACTTTGTGAGTAGATATTAACTAACTGATTTAGTTAATTGAAATTTTATTCTGTAATATTTGTATAATTTTTTGGTCAATTTAATCGAATATTTATATTAAACAGCTATAGTTAAAAATTCAAAAAATCAAAGTTAAAAGTTTTTTTCATTATAAAAAAGTTTACATTTTAATACCGTAGTAAAAATGTGTTGTCAAAAACTGTTTTTATTAATTTTTTTTATTTCTGCATCAACAAAAACAGAATTAAACTAAACAAATTTTGAGATAAGAAGAATTTTACAAATTAAAATAAAGAATTTCTTACATTTCAATTTGTTATAATCCCTTTCATCTTAATTTTTCTTTAAACACACTTGATGCATCGTTTCCCCAGCAAGTTCAATCCATTCCACCATGAACCGCTTCCATTTGACTGACACAAATATTTCCACCGAATTTTCACAAATAAATTCTTGAGATGCCATTTTCATGTTCGCATCTTTATGCTGCTCGGCGAATGCCAGTGTGTCACAAACATTTTCAACGGTAAGATTCGCAATGATGACTGACGAACACAGTTCTTTTAAAGAGTATATTTTGTATTTCTCTGCTGCTAGATATAGGTACTCAGCACTTTCCTTCGCCAAGTGTTCTAAATTGTCACTGTACATGAATGTAATCATTCTATTTAGAGTTTTTGAACCGATATCGGAGAGATCTACTTCACCAGTACGCTTAACAACTGAGTCGTTTTCCACCAAATCGCTGATAACTGGAGATCTTGAGCAGACTACAGCTTTATGTACGAGGATACTTGTATTTTGTGTTTTTAACACCAAATCACAGAATTGTTGCTTGATGTACAGACGATGGATATCATTCTTCAAGCTATGGAGATTTTTGCTGTGTACACTTTTCAAATTTTCAAGGATCATATTGTCTTGACATTTGGAGGTAGATCCACAAACGAACTCCTCGATTCTCTCTGCCACGACTCCTGCAGAAATATCAAATCTACATCTCAAAGTTAACATATCGTTTGGTAAATATATTTCAGAATTCCGTGTCAGTTTGAACTTCTTGATAAATAAAGGAAATTCCCATTCTTTCCGTTGAGGCGCGAAAAGGTGTTCTTCTTTTCTCGATTCTCGAGGATTTCCCTCAGAATCAAGCACTGTTATCTCGCACTTCATGAACAGTCCGTCCCCATCTTCCTTACTGACGTTTGATATAAATACGTGAAGATAATCATCAGAGGCATTCAGCAAGAAAGAAATGTATGAATCTGGAAGTGATTTTGAAGCAGTCATGACTGGTATTGTCAACCTCTGCCTCCAATTCCTGATGGTGAAGTCCTTGATTGTCCACGTGTAGCATCTCGTATCGAACCCAATACGAGTGCATCCACTGCAATATGTGGAAGTTGCCACATCGTTGTCTTGCATCCACATCTGGCATTTTATAGTCAAGGTATCTTCGGGTAAACATAAGCTTTTATTTTCCAAGATGTCTTCACGCCTTACAAAATCTGGAAAGCCAAAGCCAGTACCTCTTTCAAAAGTATGGCCCTTAATTTCTCTTAAAAATATGATAAATCCATCAGTAAATACAACTGTTAAAATGTAATCAATCTCAACACTTTGAGGTCCATCAGAAGAATCAGTCCGTCTCAGAAAGCAAGGAACGTAGCAATCGAACATTCGACCTCTCGGGTATACACGCAAGAACCACTCCGTGTTTTTCATGGAATGCGCGATAAATTTAGGGCTATCCAAGTTCTTGTCTCTCATTTGGTTACAAAAGCTGAAATTTTTAATGCGCCAAACAAAAGTGAAGTCCGGAGGAGCAACCATACTGAAAGCTTTCTCAAACACAAATGAATGCATAATCAGATATGGAGCGGTTTGATTTTTATCATATGATAAAAAAAAGTAATGTGTACTTTAAGACCTAACTTTCACTTTAGAATTCAAAACTGAAATTATACGCTAGTGACACGCCTCCAGTTCTTGTTATTGATAAATATTTATCAATGTTTGTAAAACAAAATGTGTGATTTAATATTTGCTATATTTAAAATAGATTCTTTTAAAATGCTTTTCATTTTTTTTATTTTCTAAATGCTTAGTTGAAATTATGCTATGGAAAACACATTTCCTTTGAACCAAGTAATGAGAGAATTAATCGTAAATTTTACAGTTTATTGCGTTTTTCAGGAATTGCAAGTTATCACTTTTTATTATCAAAGGGCTCGACAGAGGGAGCAAAATATTTATCAGCAAACTGATTCAAAGAACAATGAGATTCCTCTGATATTATTTCGTGATGTGAAATTCCATGAAAATGTTTAAAAATTCACTTTAATCTTTTTTTTTTCTAACGAATTGTGTCATCGACACTACGGATGATAATGCGTAGTTTAAGTGACTGGCACAGAAAAAAACTTTGTTAATTTTATATAAAATAATATTTTTAAAATTAAATTAGGCATTTAACAAATTAGTGGGAATTTTTTCAAATATTACTTAAATATAAGTTTGTGATATCTGAACAACATTTTAGAATAGTAAACAACGTAATATTTCTGTAATAATTTATTTCAAAATGAAACCAAAGAATAAAACAAAAAAATGGCACTTAGGTTATAAAGTACAAATTTAAAAATTATAGGTAGTGTCAATAAAAATATGCATTTATTCAATAACTGAACTTTTATTTCTATTTTCTTAAATATTTAAATTTTTATACGAATGCTAAAATATTTCTTAGTAATTATAAAAATATTTTTCTAATAAAAATTCATTAAAATATCAAGATATTGCTCTGCACTTCCAAACTTTCTATTTTAGAAATTAATGCGTCCTAAAAAATAAAAAAGTGCTCCTTGTTTTAACAAATAATTCGACATATTTACTCGTTATTCATTTTAAGAACTTTCGACTTTTTTTCATTTATCTTTTTTGTAGGCTGCATAAAAAATAATTATTATATTCGATGAAAAATTCAAAGAAATATTGCATATAATCGATAAAAGCATATAATAAAAATTGTTTATAATCGAAGTTATACATTTGAAGGCGTCATTTTATTTTATTCAAAAGATCACAATATTCATCTTGAAGCAACTTAAAGGAATTAATTTAAAATAACATAAAAAATCATCTGTATGAGTACAGAAAAATATCAAAAATCCTTAACTTTTGTAGAATAGTTTATATATATATATATATATATATATATATATATATATATATATATATATATATATATATATATATATATATATGGTTCAAATTTTTAATCGCTAGTAAAATACTTTTTATTCATCCTCTCCAGTTTAAATACTCGCTTTTAAACCTAAAGTGAATGGCACTCTATGTTAATACAGTTTTTTCAAATATTAATTCATTAATTAAATTTAATTACTTTTTAATACTTCATAAATAGATATTTAGCAGTTTATTATAAAGATTGAAATCAACTGGCAATAGCGCAATCGGTAAAATGCAAGGATTTCAGACTTTTTCTCTTGAAGGTGAAGAATGCGAGTTCAATTCTTGCGAAAAATCAATAATTTCTTTGATAATTTTTTATATTAATTGTAATTATCTAATAAAAAATAAATTTTTTTGTTGACCTAAGTAAAAGGTGACTTTTTTATGTTTTTTGTTTTAAAAGAAATCCTGTGATGAACGGAATGGGAAGCTAAAATTTTCATATATTGAATTAAATGGAATTCTTACTTTATTGTGTAAAAGAAAAATTATATTTCAATTCTTAAATATTTCAAATGTTAGATTTTGTCTAAACTTCACGTTTTACAGATGGAGTTCGAAGAATGTTTTTTATAATTGTGTCAAGTCGAAACAGCTCTGGGTTAGTTATAAGAAGTTTGTTTTTCATTTTGTATATTCCATTAACAAACATTTACAAATTTCTATCAAATTTAAAACGAATTAGACACACATTTCTATTTGCTCGAATGCAAACGAACAGGGTTACGCAAGAAAGCTTGATGAATAAATTTAGTCCTCAATTTACAGTCCATTCAAGTTAATAAAATGAATAAATTTTTTCAAATGATTTATCATCTATTGGTCTATACATTTGCATGCATGCAAATGTGAGAATTAAAAAACGTAGCAACTTATCTAAAAGACATTTCATATTTAATCTTGTAAAAAAACATTGTATCTAAGTGCCAAATTTTGGCAAGAATCTTGCTAAAAGTATAGCAATTATGTGCCAAATTTTGACTTTTGATATGTATGTTATTTTTATTATATATGTAAGTGAACCGAACTCTGAAAATAGAACTCGTAGAATTTAAAGCAAATGCAAATTCTTTAAGTCCCTTTTTTATGTGAGAGAAACGACTTTCACTGCCTTTTACATTGAATATAACCTTACAAGCATTCACAATCCCACTTTCTTTTTAGTTAAATCAATATATAAATTTCTTTTTACAAGCTAGGAGACAAAGCTAAATAATCCTTATCATCAAATTTATTTTTTTTTAATTCCTTTCAACCATTAGATAAAAAAAAGCAAAATTTTGTTTCTTCAAAATAACTTATTGAAGCAACCATACATAATGATTTTGTTATTGCCGAATTAGGAAGCATTTGTTGTAAAATAAATTGTTATAAACCTTTAATGCTGCTTCCCAGCATCGTAAATTTTTACTACCGGAAAGACGGATTAACAATAATCTGTTTTGGATGCTGGTCAGGTACCGCGTCAGTGATCTCAAAGCTTAGCGACAAACTTGGCGATTTGGTAGTGAATATGACGATTTTGACGATAAAATAGATATTACTGGAAGCTTAGAGAATTTTAGTGATCCATCCAATAGGAACCAAGTTACGCCTGGTTGGTCCAGAAACTTCTCGGCCCACCTCTCGGGAAACTTAAAAAGCCGGCAGTCTCAAGCCTAAAATAATCGTATAGTTGTCTCACTTGTATACAAGTAATGAGTCGTCGAGAGGATAATGAAGCAAAAGCCGGAATAGTTTGGCGTTCTGTGGAGCTCAAGCAAGTGCAGAAGTGAATCGTGCCGAATCCTCGCGTTTATTCTAGAATCAGCGTCGTGTCGTGTGTGGAGTAGCCAGCAATGTAGTAGTGAGTTGACGGTTAGATACAACTAAAGCGAGGAGACAGTAGGGAATTTCAGACATTTTGAGAGATCGTAGAAAAAGCTCTTAAGATCATCTCCCCTGCCTGACCGCTTTGTCTGCTGTGCTTGATTACTACTTGTGGACTACTGTTTGTTGTAGTGTGTTATCTTGTGTTTGCCTCGGCTGTGTATATTTGTCGTCTCTTTGTTTATGATATACGTCGTCGTTGTTTTCTACTGAGGCCTGCTGATTGTTTTCACATCATACAATCCTTCCAGGTGAACCCGTTAATTCTACAGATTTTGTAAGTAGTAAAATCTGTAACAAAATAATAATATAAAAATGCAATATGGCGTGATTGAACTTTAATATGTTATTGAATAGATTTTAAATTTTTATTCAACTCCCCCCAAAACAGTATTAACTAACATAAGTTAAAAATTTACCATCGACATTTGAAATATAATTGGAGCAATTAATTATCGTTGTAATTTTCAGTTCCGTTGGACGAAATATGTTTTAATTTAGATTTGGAATTAATTTATGAGTTTCAGGAATTCATTTAAAACTATAATTTGATATAATAATATTCAGCATTTGTATATTTCTACTTTTTAAAGTATATATTTGATAAAACGACTGCCGAACTAACAAAATCTGTGAACTAGTGTCGTTTACTGATAAAAATACGTTCAACTAAGAAAATTTATATTCATTGAGAAAATACGCCCAATTGCAAGAAATTACAATGCGATTAGTAAATATAAATTATAATTAAAATTCTGAACAGCAGCATCTTTTACGCTTTGATAAGTGAAACATCCATCTCTTTAGCAAATTAATTGATCGCGTAATAAGTCAGTTTCAAGATAAGTACTATTTTGAATGACAGAATATTAATTAAATCTTTTTGATGGTTTTTTATCGAGCTTGTAGAAGAAAGCTACTGCCCAATAAACAATCACTTCTTAATTTTCAAGTATCTATTCCTAATGGCTAGGCAGATTTCTTAATCGATGATGGATTTTGTGATTAATACGTTTTGCTTACAACATTAATCAACAAATATGCTGTTAAGAAGAAAATACAAATTTAGAATAAAATTTGGTTAGTTTAAAAAGGTTAAATAAAAGAAGAAAATAACGCATTCAGACTTTATCTTCGAAGAAAAAGCATATAACACATTTTTTTCATAAGAACAAAATCAGACGGAGCTTCTGGAACATTCTCTAAAGCTGATAATTTTGGCGTGATGTTGCCAATACGTCTTTTTATTATTTTATTTTTATTTCATTGGGTTTTTTAAGCTTTTAATCCTTATAATGCATACTTTTATTTAAAAAATTCAAAAGAAAAGAAAAGTTAGTATAGAAGCTTTTTTTTTCTCAAACCTGGAAATATATCATGCTAAATATAGTCAAAGTTGGCAATTAAAAGCTTTAGCCTCGAGCTTTTAAGTCTCTTTAATAGACTTTTTGGCCTTTAATTTTTAAGCAATTTCAGCTATTGAAAATATCATTTAATACCGAAGTTATTTGCATTAATAAATCATTAACTAGATTACTTTGAATTATTTTTTCTATTTTTGACGATCAGAAAATTATAGCGAAACGCAAATTTTAAATGTGCATTTCCTCCCCTTCCTTTAAACTAAATGACCCATCTGCAAACTCATGCGATAATTTTAAATTCTTTAAAATCTGTCTAATTTCGGTAATATTCAATCAGAATTGCTACAATTATCTTTTTATAATATAGGGTTTTTCGCTTATAGGGTTATTTGAAAATAGTAAAAATGGTAGTCATATTTTTAGATTTATCGCATAAAAATCCCTTAAAAAATTTAATTTTTAATTCAAAAGTTTAAGTTAATGTCAATGTTATTATATATTACTGTTTAAATATTTTTATTGTAAGAACTTGATGTATTGGTTTTAGGTTTTGAGCCACAAAATGAACGGACGGAAAATTGGCGATTTATTGCTTTTGGGATATCAATTTTTCACTTTATAGGGTTATTAGAAAATGGTAAAGGTATTTGTCACATTTGGCGATATATCACCAACAAAAAGTTACTACTTGGCATGTATATCCGCCATATACGTGATTCTCGATATATCAACTCATGCGTATTCTGACAGTCGCGTTGTTTCAAACCTGTTTAAATTGGTTAATGGCTTAGCATAGTTAAATTTTTTGTTTTGTGATACAACGGCCATCTTTGGCTGTGTCAAATTCCTGAGTTTAAAATATCTATATCAATTTGTAATAAAATCAAAATATGGAGGGTTTACAAAACTCAAATGTCTAAAACCGTAAATTTGTGAGTTATGAAAAAACTTAACACTAATGTAAGATAAGGTACTGTGATAAAAAGGGTGGTTAAACTTTATATATAATTATAGAAACCAATATTTTTTGAAAAAATAAAAAAATCAACTTGTGGGGTTTTGGACAGCAACTAGCCCAATTCTGCGTGAGTTTTCTGAAAACATGCAAGATGCTGGATATAAAATCGTGGACACTCCACAAGAATGTGTAAAACAGACATAGGATTGTTACATATTGAGCAAAATAATACTGGGTCCCTCATCAATAAATATCGGTGAGTGAATCGAGTTTGTCCAATTTTCAACGTAGTGAAAATTATATCCAGCTTCTTGCTATGTAAAGTGGCCAGAAAGCCATTGTGGGTTAATTATATGTAGCATATTACGAATCTGTGGGTCCCATAAATTAGTTAAAACAAACAATTCCTTAAAAATAATTAGGTTCTCCAATTGATAACATGAAATTTGATATACCAAATTTCAACTTTTTATTTATTTATTTTTGATAGTTAAAAACAACTACAGATTGGTAAAAAGAGTAGATATTTTTTTCAAGAAAATTCAATTTAAAACAATCACATATATTTATTTTTTGGTGTGCTAAATAAACTACTTACCACTTATTAGGAGAATAATTATGAATCGCTTTACTTTACCGAATGTAAAGGGTTAAAACAAAGTGAGCCATTACTGCACGCTGTCGGATAATACGACGATAACTCACTGTTATCAAAAGGTATTCATAATATACTTGTGTTGACGTTTTGCAGAAATTTCCCCGACATCTTGTCATAAATATCACAGCAAAAAGTAATCTTCCTATCAGTAATCTACTAAAAAAACACACGTTTTCAGCATAAAGACCTCTTTGATATCCGGCATAGCTCTATTCATCCCGGAAGCCTACAGGGAGATATAATGACGCCTAAATGAATCTTCGACGTCTAATTGTCTTGAGGAATTACCCCTTTCTTTAAAGACAAACACACGTTCGTGATCGAGAGGAATGCGCTCGGTGGCAGTCACAGGCGAGCGAAGTTGTTAATCATCATGCCTTGAGTCACCGCAGAGACGCTGGATGCCAAAAAAACCGAAGGTTAATCGCGTCTCTCTTTCGCAGCCGAGTATTCAGGCCAAAAAAATATTTGTTGACTTACGAGTCCCTTGATATGATACCATCTTCCGACGAACTCGTGTTTTCTGGAGCTATTGTTTCCTTCCAGAACGAATGCTGAGTCGGGTAGCGTGTGCGAAAGCGATGAAAAACGTGTTAAGTAATGCGTTTATTTAGCCGCTGGGAAAGTAATTTATTTTTAATTTAAATGCGATTGTTTCTAGGGTCTTCTAGATTTCTAATGTGTGGTATAAAATAAGTATTGCACCGGTATCCTATATCTAATTTAGTTGTTTATCTCCTGAAAACGCCTTTTAATGGGGAACTAACTACTATGTGAAATCAACAGGTTACATATTTTACAAATAATGAAAGGAGGAGTGGTCATCCCCAAATATTCTCACACATCCTCAAATAACGATAATTCGTCTACAACATAGATTTATTAACTGTTTGAAATATATATTTTTAACAAAATCAAATGTCAATCATAAAATTACACATTAAATTTAATATATTTAATTTATTTTTTTGCGTATGCCAGACCATGAGCAGTTCAGTCTCATATTGTATTTGGCACAAAATTGGATAGGTGTCTACACTACAGGTGTTTAATTGGTTTATCGAATTTCATTTCTTCTGTTCTTATAGTTATGGAATTAAAATACATTCGAACAGCCGGATAAATAGATTTCCTCATAATAGTTTTGCTCATAATTTGACATAAATTTACAGATTTGGTGCATAGACTGTGCACTAAATTTCATCCAACCAGCTCAAAATATTTAAGTTATATTTTTTACAGAAAAATAAATGCCCGTGCATGCATTTAGTGTATGTTATCTTTGTCAGAAAAAGGGACATTTTTCAAAAATTTGTTGAATTTTTAAGCTATGTTAGAGGAGGTGAACTAAAATGCGAAGATTCTTCAAAATCTCCAGTTCAATTTTTTTTTCACGATTATAATACTTTCACTTCATTTCCTATACGAGAAAAAAAAACGGAAATTCGAAACACCGATATGAAGTCAACAATGTATTCGTCATCAAATATGTGAGCGCTATTCATTAAAGGACTTTTTTTTATTTAAAAAAACATGTTTTAAGTTTACATCTTGCTATATCTGAAAGTTGAAAACCCTTCGATATATCTCTTTATTTAATTCTGTATTCATTGATTTCTTAGAATAATGTCTTTCTCTCCTACAGTTGCGTATTTTTCGTTAAAAACATCTTTAATAGATGCTGTTTTTATTCCTTTACCAAATTATTTCCGGCTTCCATCAACATGTAACCTGCAGACGTCCTGATATAGGTGTAGCGCGTCTTCCCCGTGTCCTGGACGTCCCGAGTTCGACTCCAGGTTCCGGCATGGTTGTTCTTCTGTGTTCTGTGTGAATGTGTTCTGTGAATAAGGTTTTTGAATGTGGGTTGTTCAATTGAATGTGATGATTGAGTGGACAAAGTCGTACTCTTGGCCCTAGTTGGCGCTACTAGAAAATTGGAGACGCTGTTCAACTTAAATCGCTGACGGTTTCACAGAGCTTGTCTATGGCAAGTGCCATACGAAACAACAACAGAAATATGTAGAAATCAAGAACTTATTTTACGAGCAAAAAATATGCATTGAAATTTGTTTTTGAAAAATTATCTTGCGAGAAAAAAAAATGTTTATGTACCGAACAAACTTTAAAGGCAACTGCTGATCAAAATCAAGCCTGCTTTTGAATGAAAGAAAATGTTTAAGCAAAATATAGAAATACAAGCAATACTAGCAGTTAATGGATAAAATGAATTAGAGAAATTGGATGAATCACGATCTGGAAAATCATTGATTTCATCATATTATCAATATATCGGACTAGAGCACTGCTATTTAATAATAGTCATTTGACAATTAGAGCATTATTGAACAAGTTCTTACACAGAAAAACGTTAAAACCCCAAAACACAATAACTCATGGGTTATGCAAAGTGATAATGCTTCTATTCAGAATATCCTTATTATTCACTGAATGAATTTTTGGGAAGTAATAATCTTATGAGATTCAACAAAATCCATTTAAAGTGATATAACATTGTCACTTTTTTTTGTTCATGAAGTTGTCTTCGCTGTCACTGTGTTGAGTATCTCTGTTTCGGAATGGGAGGGTTTCAGATTCGGATCAGTTTTCCCCGTAGGACCATCGTGTAGCGGTCCCGATGCACGTTAAATCCGTCGAGCATAAATGTCCTTCCACTCGCGAAGTGGAAGTGTGGAAGTTTGGAGAGAGAGTGTCCACTTAGGTGTCATTCTCGTCATCTTAAGCTGTTCAAACTTACAAGGTCCATCCCAAAATAACATTAGTGTTGATTTAACATGGGATATTAATATAACTAAACTCACAATTTGATGTTAAGATTGGGTGCCAAATTTCATCTTTCTAGCTCAAAGCCCTTGTGAGTTATTTTCAATACACACTGGAACTGACTGGTGGACTAACGTTCGAATATACATTAAATGCATACTAGCGTTGTCTACCAAAAAATATATAAATATATAAAAACGTCTACCAAAAACGTGTGTGTGTGCGTGCACGCGCTTGTTTAACGCAGTGAGAGGATGTGAACTAATATCATGATTTTAATACCTTCTCTATACATCGTATAAGAAAAAGAAATAACAGAAATCTGAAACGCCGACAGGAAGCAAAAAAATGTTTCACCATAGATAAGAGCACTTATTAATTAAAGGACCTTTCTTTATTTTGAAAAAAAAATTATCTTTCTTCTTTTTATATCTGAAAGTTGAAATTCCTTTGATGTATTTATCGATTCTTTGGAAGTAATATTGCGCTCTCAAACTATTGCTGACTTATCATTAAAAACATTTACAATTCATATGTTCTGTGATATTTTATCAAATTTTTTACGATTTCCATTAATATCTGGCAACTGTCAGGTATTAACTTCATTTTATCGTCTTTAGGAAAAGTATTTTGTGAAAATTAAAATTTATTTTTATAACAATTTTCTACAATGGCATTTGTAAAGAGCAATGAATATGCATTAAAATTTGTTTGTACAAAACAATTTTTGCGAGAAAATTATTTGCTGAATCTCGAACAGATTTAAAACATCCGCTTATTAAAATTAAAAAATTTTGAGGGGAATAAAATGTTTTCACAAGAATATAAAACTGTGTTAAAGAAGGTAGAGAAATTATTTATATTCTTTAATGTCCATGGTTGAACTTGTCTTCATGTTGTCTGTTTTGAGTTCATTAACCCTTTCAAAGGCAATTTTTTCTTGTCATGATATATTAAAATAGATTTAGGATTAATATTGGCTTAAGTAAAGTAATTTATTTAACTTAATAAATAAATTTATTTTAATTAATTAATTAATATTGTTAATTAGTTATTAACAAATCAAGCTATTCTATTGGATGTGAGATAAAGAACTGAAACACCCAAGCTTTTATTTAATTTCAAAATTTGTCAAAACTTGGGCCAACCTACATAGTTTCATAAGAAAACTGAAAAATCTGGTGGGAAACATACTTCCCACGGCCCTTCAAAGGGTTAATTCGAGACCATGGCTTGGTGGCAAGGTGGAAAGTTATAGGCTTTGGAAACGAAAGGCTTCAGGTTCATGTTCTCATTCAACTAAAGAACTTTCATTTAAACCGATCTGGTGCATGTTAAATCTAAATAGGCCAAACATTCTCCTGCTGGTTAGGTGCAGATTCTTCGAGAAGGAGGTTCTAAGTCAGATATCATCCAAGCCATCTGATACTGGTTGAAAATTGCGATATCTATCCCAAAATCCCCCTAAAGTTGCTTTAATAAAGGAGCGTTAATATAAATGAACAAACCTGTGTCCTTTAAATTGACAAAATAAAATTCTTGGCGAATTCTAAAAGAATTTCACAAAAACGGCTTCAAAGCCTATTTTTATGATTAAAGGGAAAAAAAATTGTCTGAAGTTCATTGCTACCAAAGAAAGTACTTTGGAGGTTATAGGAAATAAATTATGATCATTAAATATAAATTCCCTGTTTAATGCCATTATCCCTTCTACTTTTTGTAAATTGTAAATAATCATTTTATTACTTAATGCTCAATAGCGTGCAATTGTTTGTTTCGTCTTAAAACTATTTAATACTTGATATTCTGCACCAATATTTATAAAAATATTTAATGCTTTGATTGATGCTCATATACTACTTTTTATACAAAAAACAAAATTATATTATAATATTTTGTATGTAAAGAAATGTTCTTTAAGGAGTTGACGTTCCTCAAAGTGCTTTCTGTTTGAACCACACATCCAACAACAACTATTTTAATGCAATAATCTCATAACTATATCTTATGTTTTGAGTAATTCAATTTTTTTTAATATATTGAAAGAAAAAAGAGATTTTGGTTTCCGTGAGAGCTAATAACAAATTTTCGGTGTATAATTCCCTATATAATTAATTTTTAATTTATAATAATATATATGCATTATGTTTAAAATATGCTTACATATTCTGTTTTAAAATTTTGGTGTCATTCAAAATACCCACACTGGATGTGTTTTTTTAATATCTCGCATATTCTGCTTGCAACACTCATGCAACATATAATTATATTATATACAACGAATAATAATATATATTTTTAAGTATTTCATATTTTACTTTACAATATTGAAAAACAAGAAAGATTTGGATTTTTAGTGATAGCAAATAATAAGTTTTCAATATATGATTATTACATAATTTAATACATCAATCATTTTTATTTTTGCTATGCAATAAAATAAATGTATTAAGTTTAAAACATGTTTGAAAATGCAATTTTTAATATTTTGATATCTCTCAAAATACTCATATAGAAAGTTATTTAATCTCTCAGTATTCTGTTTATAATACACATCTAATAATAGTCGATGTAATGTTAGCATTATATAGTTTTTAAAAATTTTATTTCAGCTTTTATTTTTTTGAAGGAAAAAATTAAAATTTTAAAACAAATAAAAAATTCAATATTTAATTAATAAATAATTTATTGTTATTGTATAATAATATAAATTTTCAATTTATTTATGACTAATAAAAGTTAAGATTTTTTTAATATTCTAAGCTAAACTCAATAGATAATAGAGTTAAAAAAATTAAAGGAAAAGAAAAAGAAAAGTTTCTTGGCAAAATGATGGATTCCATAAGTGTTTTTCTATAAAATGAAATGAAAAAGGTTTCATTCAGAAAATAAAACGAAGACATCTTCTGGAACATTTTTCAACTATAGACGTGACTTGTAAAGATAAAACACGATTACTCATTTCGTGACGTGAAATATTGTGTGATCCTTGTCAGAATTTATCGCTCATTTTTATTTCGCACAGAAATATTTTATAAGAACCCTGTCCAAATACTAAACAAAAGTGTAAGAATTTCATGAAAATCGATCTTTTTTTGAGTGCCGTTTTTAAATGAAATTTATCTAAAAATATTTCAAAGCATCGTTATTTCAATTCTCCATTTTTTACTTTAAAAGGGTAAATGATAACAAGTAAACTTGGGGATTCTTTCTATGTATGAATATGATATATTGATAATTGATGATAGAATAGTACCAAAAAATACCATCAAAATGGGGAAATATATCGTTTTAACACTTAAACGTTTGATTCAATGATGTCTAGTTATTTACATTGTTGCGAAAAATTTTCATTGAGAATGCAGTGAAAAAAATCCTATTCGTTGAATTGTTAAAAATAAAACTTAATATTACTAGAAAATATAATGCAAAAGTAGTTACTTGTTGCTGAAATATGCAATTAGAACAAGATTTGTAAAAATTAAAACAAAAAAATCCCTCATTGCAATTTAGTAAGCATCAACTGAACAACAACACTCTGAATCAACACTCGTGATGTGATTAATATTCACAACATAGAATTATTAGTCTGCGAGTGCCTCCTTTTGTATAGTCTCCCTATAAGTAATATCCTGACTCTCCAACCCGTCTGAAAACACAAAGTTAAATATTACTGAATGACCGAATCGCTGCTTCATCCACTCTTATGGGAACTGTTGTTGAGCCCAAAGGACCATCACTGGCTACGGTACAGCCCTTCCCTAAGGAAGTTCGTCCCGTCATCGCCCCCTATAAGGAAATATCCTCTACTCCCTTTTCATGTTCCCTCCCGGATAGAAAGAACCAGCCATCATACCGGAAGCTCCTCATCTTGTAGTCTCATTGTACGCTGTCATATAATTTGGAATTTTTTAGAAGTATCTGCTGAAATTTTTCTCAACATAAATAGGAATTGTTTGCATTTTTCAAATCTTTTGATAACGCCAAAATCGAAAATTTTGTTGGAAATCTCTGCGATCATCAACTTTTTTAAATCAATTCCACACCCAATAATAATTTTTAAAATTTCCCTTTCCTATTATGAGATTAATAAAAGAAATGGTATAACAAATTGGCAATAATAATTTTTTAGCTGGTACTACTTTAAAGTGGAAAATAAGATGTTATTAAATAATTTGATGAGACAGTAAATTTGATTTAAATTTCATAACAATACTTTAATTCAAAGATACTTCATAAATTATACTTAAAAGTTTTTTTTAATTTTTTAATAAAGGAAAATTGTGGAAAATAAGTCCAGTTATATTTCCTTAGTTTATTGTAGCAAAATATCTAAATATTGCATACATTTAAGTTATTACAATTTCAAAAATCTTAATTTAGATTTTAAAAAATCTAATTATAATTCCTTCTCTTCTCTGATATATATTTGTTATCTCCATGTCTTGTGTTTTAGTCTTGAGGTCACTAGTTTAATTTTTTAGTCTACAGAAAACTTACGCTGAGATCCACAATTGTTTTTATTAATGATTGAGATGTCTTTGTTTCCATAAGAGGGATTTGAGCGATTTGTAAGTTAGATAGTTTTGCTATTCAGATATTACTGAGAGGGTCAGAACATTAAAATGCCCAATTTGTGGTCTTTTGGTTTCATTATCCACATGGACGTGATATAAATTATTCGAAATTAATTAATTTCGTATTAATGCTGTATGTCTGTTTTTTTTCTTTCCTTGCAAAAAATATTGTTCCATAATTTAAACCAATGAAAAGGAGTGCCACAACGTCACTCCTTTTCATTGGTTTAAATTATGGATTGTTGCAAAAAAAAATCAATCAGATATATTCAAACTTTAGTAAACAACTTTCGAATCACGACACGTTTTATTCAAACTTCGTATTACCCCAGAATAATTTAAAATATTATTGTTATTTATTTCGATATTTAACATTTTTGCAGATAGTTAAAGTTTAAAAAATAATATTGATTAATCAGATCGTGTCCGTAATTTAATATTTAATAAAATTGATAACCTTAACTCGAGAGAGAAATCAGATTATTTACATAAAATCTTGTGAAGGTTGCGATATTTATGCGCGAACTATTTAAATATTCTTAAATAAAGTTTTTTGCTTGTAAATATATTTTTAATTTGCCCATCTTTATTCAGAACATTAGTACCGCTACAGCTATTAACAATACGGATAGATATGTGTGTGCTCGTAGGTTTTAGGACAGACAGTTTACATATAACAACTAAATGTTTTACAAACGTAATTAAGACTTCGGAATGATTTTTAAAAACATAATTCATGGAAAAAAATTAAGTGAAAGGTTAATATTTTCTAGCAATAGTTGGCAAAAGTGTTACAAGTCAAAAAGGAGATTTATGCCATTTTGAAATTATTTTACCACTTAAGCAACTAGCTGTACAGAGTTTCTTTTTTATTCTTAATTAATTTTTTAATTTGCAATAAAAAACAGTCGTTGTTCTAAAAAAAAATTGAAATTAGTATCCTTAATGCGACATATTTTCCGTTATTTATTTTTCTTCTATTGTTGATAGGGATATGCATTACGGCTCATATTTCCATTATGAACTGTTTTCTATATCAAATAAGCTTTGAATAAACGTCTTTATTTCTTTTATACTTGATTAACATTTAACACAGAAAAGAAATAATAAAGGTAGAAAGTAATAATGACTTTCTTAAGTGGGTCTTTGCATAAATTATAACATGAAATTTTTTATTTCAATTAAAGTTTAATTAGTTCGGGTTATAAATAAAAGCTCAAATTACCTTAGTACATGTTACATGTTCATATTAATTTGAAGTTTAAAAACACATTTAGGCGAATCTATGAAAATAAGTTACATAAAATATTTAATTAACATTTTATTTATTATTAATCTTGGCATAGTGCTAATTGATAATGACAGCTAGTAATAAAAAGAAATTAAAGTCATAGTTGCCTAAAATTTGTGTATATAAAAAATATTACTCAATTTCAAAAACATAGATTTCTTGTAAGGAGTTTATTCTGATTGTACATCAAAATTCCGTATATCAGGATTTCTAGTGGTACATGGAATTATTAAAATAACTTCTCGGTTCATAAGGATTTTTTAAAATTTATATAAATATCTCTTTATTTAAAGGAAACATGTGAATTCTTAACCACAGCAGTATCTGCCGTAGATAATAGAAATTATCAAACAAATGAAAAGTACATATTATCTTTGGGTGATAAGCCTGTTAAATATCGATGTTGGGTCATTGAAGTCAGGTGCTGCGATTGCATTTTATCTAATGCGATACATGAGGGCTATTTTTAAATACGCAAAGAGAGACTAAACAAAACGAAATTACTCATTAATATTTTCAAGAAATTGTTTATCATATTAAATACACATTAACATTTGAAAGAACTACAACCATAACTAATTTCCTAATAATAAATTGCTAGTCATTAAAACCATAATGTTGACGTTATTTTTCATCGTTATGAAAATTTAATGCCCGATAATACTATTATTCAGAAATAAAAATTAACTGTAAATTATAAACATATAAATAAATATTTTTAAAAAATATAACTAAATTACTCAACAAATTAAATTGATTGATATTTTCAAGAAATTAAGATTATCTTATTAAATCTAAAGCAATTTTTAAAATATTTATAGCAATAACTGATTTCATAATAATAAATTGGTAGTAAAAACAATAGAACTCAAAATGAAGAAAATTTATATCAAATTTGTATTCAGAAATTAAAAATTAAATATGAATTATAAACATATGTGTTTATAGAAAACATAAAATTGCAAATGCAACAAACCTAATTTGAACAGTATAGGTTTTTCTGATCACACCAAAAGGGATGTTAAATTTTTGCACGTCCGTAAAGATAAGTCAACTGTCAATTAGTTAAACAAAAACACTTAAGTTTTGATTCCTGTTTGGTGATATTACTTTTTCATAGTACCTTATATTTTCGATTTCAGTATACAAAAAATGAGAATAAATCTAACCTTTATAAACAAATTCATTCATTATAATCGATTTCATTAAAATTTATGCATATCTTTTTCGCATTTGTAACATTATGCATTATATTATAAAGCATTTCTAATATTTTATTAAATATGTAGTTAAAGATTATTTAGAATCTGTTTAATTTTAACTTTATAAAATATTTAACTATTTAAAAACTAATTCAACAAAATCAATTTTTATTAATACTTGTCTTTTAGAAAGAGTACAGAAAACAATCAATTATTTTATATTTTTTCATGCCCAACTTTTTCGTGATATTTATCAATTTGTTTTATTTCCTACTTCTAATTTAAAATCAATTATATTGTTGCAATTCATTTTTGTTGTCTTATTGCACATTAATATTAAAAGTATGGAGGTGAATTGGGACATATTTGATACATTTCAATTGCAACTTCAGTATTATAAATTAAAATCTTAGTTAAAACACATTTGAATGAGCAGCCTGAATAAATAATCAATTGATAAAACGTTTAAAAACTTGTGTACTTATCACAGACTTTAGAATTTTTTTTAAAAAAATTAAGAGCTTAAAACCTCTTTTCCAGCCAAAACAGAACGCGCGTTTCCCACATCAAATCTGAATGCCGGCCCCAAAATAGAAACAAGGGCAAGAACATCATCCCTCGAAAACTCAACAGTTTTTTTTTTCTTTCACTGTGACTGCGTTTCCGCAGGCTTTTACCGTGACATGTTCGTTTCCTTTCAAAAACGTCGTGCATTGTGTCACTTTTCCGCCGCCTTCACCGTGTGACGTCCGAAACCACGTGACGCTCCAATACTTTTGTTACTAATCGCGGGACGTGTTTTCTCTGTCACGTAGCTTTGTTTTGCCTCTCGACGTTACGTGCAACAACGAAGCGGCTTCTCGCTTTTCTGTGCATCAGAATAAAGAGTTGGAGATGTGCTCGGTGCCTTCTGTCGGAGCTAAAAATACAAGATTCACAGCCAGATATAGATGATTATTTTTTTAAATATTGGAATAACATCGTTCGGTCTTGATAAATTGGATTCGGCATTGGAAACATATGGTGTAAATGTGGCTAAATATAGATTGTGAAGAAAAGCAAAGTTGAGGGTTGAAATATTTACGTTTTGGCTGAAATACTATTTATAGATTTTATGTGTCCTAGTTTTCCTAAGTTTTGCAATGGTTTATCTGACAATTAATCGTATTTTTTTTCTTTGCAAGGGCAAAGAAAAGAATATGGTTATTAAACGATTATTTCTTTAATTGTTAGAATATGTGAAATATTTTTATTAATGTTAGCTCTATTCGAAAGTTTTAGGATCTACTTGAATGACTTATTCTTAAGAAAACATTAGACTCTTGAAAGATATAAAATACGGTATTTGTTTGACTTAATTTTTTTTATTTAAATAAAATATTTTTAATCATTTGTAAATTTATTACAAAATGTTTGCAATTTCTTTGAGGCATATTTGCGAATTCCGGTTGATTTTTTTATTTAATATCCTTCTGATTATGATTAAAATCTAATCATAGTTATTTTAATGTCATTTATATAATCAATTCAATTCATTAACACTTTTTAACTTAACTTTTCTCTATAAATTATATTAAAATAAAAACAGTTTCAATTTAACTTCTGAGTAGTTCAGGCTCCTGATTCCCCCAACATCTTTCTAAATTAATTAGAAAAAAACTAAGCGTAAAAAGCATGGCGACATTATAAAAGAACATTTCTATTAATGCAGAAATAAATTTAAAAGTAGTGAAAGTTTGGAAATATATATTTTTTATAGTGTTTAAGAAATACTACGCAAATATTCAGTATTCTAATGCTGCTGTCTACTGCTTTTGAATTCATGCCCTCCTGGATGAGAAATGTGTTCTAATCTCTAAGCATACTACAACGTTTATTGTATATAACAATTAAAATAAAATATTGTAAATAATATGTATAGTATATAACCATTAGAAATAATATATTCGTCATTCGAACAGAATGAAACTAGCAAAAAATTTGTAAATCATGGTTAATAAAAAAAATTATAATCACAAAAGTTTCCTTGCATTATCCGTAATAAAAGCATCACCTTGTTCTCTAACTCGTAAAAATTGCGCACAGAGAAAAAGACCCTGAACATCATGTGCGCTCAAATATTTGTTTTCCATCATGTGCAGGAGCGATTTGTGCTTCGTAAAATATGAAAAAAAAGTGAGAATGCATTACGGATAATTTATTTTTTGTCATCGATAAAAATTTGACACTGTGCCACAATTTCAGTTACAAAATCATTCATTAAATTTCATTCTTCTAAACCACTGAGTTTATGAATTGCTACTTCAACATGCATACAAATGTATGTAGCTATATACAGTTAACTATATCACATAATTATCTAAAGCTTTTCATTAAATCTTTATTTTACATTTTAAAACGATATGTCAAATTTAATTCATCTAGTTCATCACGTTTTGTGTATGACATAACCAATTGTATTTTAGCATTTAAATCAGACAATTTTTCTAAGAATAGAAACTGTTTAAAAACCGATTAAAAATCGGTACATTTATGTAAAATTTCCATTTCACATTTGATCCTTCTAGCACAAAATGTTTCTGCTGATCAAATCGATAAATATAATTTCAAAAACATGTTATTCTGACTCAGGCACGTCAGAAACGTGGAGATTTATAAAAGTCTTGAGCTCCTTTTTTTTTGGAAACATTTTTTTTGATTACGAGAAAATAAATTGTTTGTTATATGCTACAATTTATTAAAAGTTTTGATGTCTGCGAAATTTTAAAAAAATCATCATTTTTTAATAATAATGCAGAAAGCATTTCTGAAGCATATAAACATTAGTGATGTATATTTTTATATTTAGATGTGCATGCCTAAATTATAAAAGGAAAAAAAATATTGATGCAAACAAGTCAGTGTCCAATCATACATGCCAAACGTATGGTGTAAGTTTTTACCTACCGCTAAATTGAATGCTCGAAATACCGTAAACAATTAAGTTTTCCATTTAAAACTGAAGTCATATGCTTTAACTATTTCAAAGCGAAATTTCATTACTCGCGATAATATCATAAATACAAGTTCACACGAAATCACGTGGATACTTATCATCTGATTAAAACGATAAAGACAATTCAAAGATTCAAAGTCATGACTTTTAAAAGGAAAAGAAAAACAAATCAAAAATTGAAATGCCCGATTGACATAGATAAAAACTATTAATGTATTTATTTTTAAACCAAAAACTGAAATAATGACATATCAATAGATGTTTTTTTCAATTACGAGTTATGATCATTTTGACTCAAAAAGGAACGTGCATTAAAAGATTCAGAAACGAAAATAATCTGAAAATGAATCCTATTTAACAAGTTCCAGTAGAACGAATCCTAAAAGAATTATTTAAAAAACAATAAAATATATCTGTAACAGTCTCTCATAAATTATTAAAAGGAACCTTAACATTATCAGGAACAAAAGCGGAAATGAAATTCGTTGTCGCAAAAAATTTTTCTGGTGAAATATTAATCTTACATTTACTTTTATGCTGGTAAACCGACTGAAAATTGATTGACTCCACGGATGCAAAAATAAATTCATTTTAAATTTTTGAAAATTTAATTAAATTGTAGGAAAACAAGGGAGTTTCCCTCAGAGGATTTCCTTTGAAAGAAAAATTAAAGTAAAACTTTTCATGCAAGATTGATCTCTTCATTCATTAAACCTAAATAATTATTTTGAAATGAAAGAATGAAAGAATCCTGGAGTAAAAGTTATAATTAATTTTGCATATTGAATGATGGAAGTATCAAATAGTTTTCACTTTTACCCCGTTTGTTTCTCATTTCCAACTTCTGAAAATTTTGATTAATTGTAAATTTATGATGTTTCTCCACTACACGGATTATAAATAGGTGTATTTTGTTTTTTTTAAATAATGATTTAGAATTCTCAAATCTATTCGATGAACTTATTTTTAACAAGTTGATTTTATGACGCAATGCATTAGCTTGCTATTAGAGTATCTTTTTATAATCTCAAGAAGGGTTTAAGCCGATTACTTTTGTTTCTATAGTAATTTTCGTAGATAATTAGTTCTTTTTATCTATTCATTTTTTTGATTTAAGAACACATTTGTTTGGAGGCATAAGGATATTCAAGTAACAAAAATATGGAATTCGATTTCTACCGGTTTGTAGATCTTTCTACGCTTTTGCAACATTAATCACTCTTGTGGTTCGAACTTAGAAACATTTGTAATTCCTTTTCAATTACATTTTGATTCATTTTTCAGTTTCCTTTTTTTTTTCTTTCTTTTTGTTACTCTGAAAAAAATAAACCATTTTTGTTTTTTGAAAAAGTGTTTAACGCTTTTTTATCTTCTATTACTTTAATTATCACTATTTCTACTACTAAAAAGAAGAAAACGTTTCTTTTTTGTGCGTTGTTTATTATCGGACATACCATTTAACATAGTGATAAAAACTTATCTCATGCATCCTTTGATGAGTAGAACCATTTACTTCAAAACGACTTCAGTGAAACATTAATAAGAAGTTTAATTAATTAAAATGTTTGCTGATTGTTTAATTTATTAAAGAATTTTGTTCAATAACTATATTATATAATATATATCACAAAAATAAATTTTACATCATCCTAAAATTCAAGAATTACGTTTTGATGGTATCTTTTTTTCCATTATATAAGATTCACTTTAGACTTCAATTAAACTGGTTTCGGCATAAGGAAAGGTAATAAAAGTTTTAAAATTTTGCCTTACTTGCAATGAAGGCTTAATTTCAAAATCAAGCAATGCAACATAAATTTACAAATAAAAATCTTTATTTAAGAATTTAAATCGTTCGCACATCAACATCACAACATTCACATCATTTTGCGTCAATAATTTGATTTCACTCTCGAGTTTAAGGTTATTAATTAAATTAAATTGCGAACACAATTTGCATAATCAATATTTTTTTTAACCTTAACTATCCGTAAAAACGATAAATATCGAAATAAATGTTTAAAAAAACCTTTTAAAATTTTCTCACTTTTAAATACTTTTGCTCTTTCCTGTGATATAATAGAGTTTATAACAATATATGAAATTGCCTGTATCTTTATATACAGTAATATTATACAGTGAAAATACGTAATATTATACACTGTAAAACTTCAAAAATAGTATGCGTGAAAGGTCCATCTAAATATTTTCATTGGTTTTTTATGATTAAACCAGTATGATCGAGCTCCATAACATTAATCTTGGCGATTAGTTTTATTAATCATATTTCATCCGCTCCCAGATATTTATATTATTCTATTTTGAATTTCTCTTTTCTTTTTCTTTAATAACTTTTTTTCTGAAATGGATAACCCTTTGTTGATAAACAGTTAGGGAACTCAGTAAATAGAAAGGGAACGAAGGCAAGGTATGAGCATATGTACCCTTCTCTTTTTCATATTGTTTTGAGCGGGTAGTGCAAGTGGTTTTTACTCTTTAATCCATCTTACTTGTCTGTCATTCTTTCCTGACTAGCGTTAATATTATCAAAATAAAACAATGTGAGCACCGATTTATTCTTGGTTCTAATAATATCAGAGAAAACTCATGCTACCTTATCTCGAATATGAAGTACGGCGAAAATTTGTAGATTAAACTACGAACTTGTAGATTCGTAGTTTGAAAAAATATTCAACTTGAGATCACGATATAACGTCCAATTCCAGATCTCTCTGATTTCGATGTAAATATTTCTGGAAAATGTGTGTATATTTGTCAAAATTGATTTCAGGTGAACAGATTAAGCTTTGTATATTCTTTTTACGCCCAATCTGTAAAACCCACATACCAATTTGTGAACAAAATTCATTCATAAGATGTCCATCTTCCTAGATGAATATAAGTTAATACGGTATCTACAAAGAGGATCAGATGTATGAAATTTGGTACACAGGATGAAAGTTGGTATATATATATATATATACTGTGATATTTAAAAGCCGCAAAGAAACATTTCACTGCAAAAATATTTATATTATTTCTTAGATATTTGTTTCGTTGCGTGAAATAAGACTTCAGTCTTCAAGATGATGGAGAAAATGCTACAGAGCGTGTGACTGGAAAGAGTTATCCGACTGTGGTGTATATTTCAGCGTTCACTGAAGTGAATCTATAACTCAAACTTATCTTTCGGGAGGTGAATATTCAAGTACCAACGTTGGTATTCTAAGATGGCCACAGCGGATGGTGACAGGAATTATATAGATGGATATAATTTCGAGAGTAGATATGGAAGGTATTTTGTATGGAAGTGCTGGAATATCGATCCCATGACGATGATGCAATGCAGAGTAACTGTGAATTCTGCCACTTGAGATTTCTTCATAGGTGGAAAAGATTTCGTTCAAAATCTTTTTAGGAATGAAATATGTTTATATTCAGGTTATCACCAGCCTATTGACGTTTCTGTTTCTTTTTTATACATAAAGTGAAGTATTTTTAAAAATAACTACTTCATTCTTTCAAATTCATTTTATTCTATCATTCTTTTTTTAGTTTGTTCCTTTTTGCATCCATTTAGTTTACTCATTTTTTTGCTAGCCTCATGGAGTAAGGATTCAAAAGAAACCCTATATTCTACTGATTTACACTTAAAATTTCAGAATAAAAGTTTTTCCTCCTCTATATTATAAATGAGTTGATTAACATAAAACCGATTTTTTGGGCCAAGTTTTGAAATAAGAAATTTTGTTTTAAAGTTTAAAGAAACCTATATCGATAATTATCAATTTATATTTTTTAGAATAATACTGTGCTCCAATCAATGAGAGAAAAAAAGCATTATTTACTGTGTTTATTTTTTGTTGCATAAGTAATTCTAATTAGTCACATCCTCTGAAAAAAAAACGGTTTTTCTTTTGTCTAAAAATTCAAACTTTTATTAAAAATGTAAATGAAATCCTTTTAATCGTAACTTAAAATATATTTTTTTATGAAAACGAAAAGAGTTTAATACAAAAATTTAAATTACTTATAAGTATTTTTATTCTAAATTATATTGTTTATCATTTATCAGATATATTTTTCATTATTTGGATATTAAATAAGTCCACACATGATTTGTTTTTGCTTTATTCACAATCATATTTGATGAAAACATTTTAAAATACCAAGCATTAACAATTCAATCAATATCAAATATTCCACCATTATACCTTTCACCGATTATTTTATAGCCACAGTCTTAAACATTTAAATTGTAAACATTCTGAAAATTATTATCCATTCGGAGAATTCCTTATTCAAAATGGCTTCCCATTTATTTATCTCTCTGGTTACAGTTACAGCTAAAGCTCCCTCGAGAAAAGCTGCTTCGAGGAAGAATATTTAGGGATCCATTTAAAATGGATATGAGAGAATAGAATAGGCCTTGAATATGCAGTTCCTCATAAATATGTGGTCATACATTTCTGTTAGAAATATGTAAATATGTTCAATGTAATTCATAATGGCTATTGGCACGCAGTACAGGTTAGAAATGCTGAAATTAAATTCTGACTGTTCTGGAATTTACATTCAAGATGTAGGGACTTCCTTTTGAAATTAAATTTAAAATATTCTTGAAATTTACTTTGACAAGAGAGTGATTTCATTTTGACAGGGCGGCTTTCCTTTGAAGATTATCCTTACGTAGATAGGGAATGAAATATCGTCAAATTATGATTTTATCATTAAAGGAGATGTTAAAGTTTTATTCGTCTTTATACAGGTTTATTGATATACTTCAGAAAGAGAGTTTCAACATAAAATAACGGTATATTGCAAAGATATATATATATATATATATATATATATATATATATAGAT
>JAOUZG010028144.1:1103454-1210197 GCA_026289955.1 Argiope argentata
CAATATACATATATATATATATATATATATATATATATATATATATAGATAGATAGATAGATAGATAGATAGATAGATAGATAGATAGATAGATAGATAGATAGATAGATAGATAGATAGATAGATAGATAGATAGATAGATAGATAGATAGAAAGCAAATACATATTAGTATTAAAGAAATATTTTGATTATTGAAAATAATTACTGAATAATTAAAAATACAACATAAAATTCATGTTTCAGCAGCTATATGATTCTGAATCTTTCGTGGTTCAAATTCTGCAGTCAGATATTTTTCTTCAGAGCTATTAATGATATAAAACTGTTATTATTAATAATAATACTGTATAGCCTGATCAGTATCTACATATTCAAAAATAAAGTACAAAAAAGACGAAGCTTTAAAAGATGAAAAAAAAAATATTCCATCATATTTTTATGGTTGCTACAATGGCTAAGTTCATTTTCATGTGAAGAATGTCTTATGGCGATGAGTGAAATAAAAGAAGTATCTTAAAGCTGGAGCTGAAATAAAATGAATTAATATTTTATCATCATGAAATATTATTTACACCATCAGTATTAAACACATCTCCTGAAGAGTTTCCCGCGATATTAATTCTTTCTTGTCATTTGACTTTCTGTTTTGCTCAATTTGTAAAATATTGATTTTGGATTGACTATTTTTGGTAACTGAACTGTATAAACTACATTAAATGATGACAAATTATTTTCTTACATTTAGTACTCCACTTAATAGATAGTTCAATTATTTTCCCCCTCATTAACTTTGGAACATCAGGACCAATCCTGGTTCTAGCTCCGTTAAACTTATTAAGCCACATCAAATCATCCAATACTCCTCTCGTCCTTAATCATTTCACTATCAATTAAATCATTTTAACCCTTTGTGCTCAGATGTCCACTCTCAGTCACCATTCAAGACAATGCATCATTTTGACATTTATTTATTTAATTTGGCATTTTATTTATTTTCCAAAATTTTAATTGTTAAAATTACCTACCGAATGTTAAAAAGATTTATAAATTTTTCAGGAAAACTTTTGCAAACAAAACATTTTTATGTCTTGTTTTCAAAAGTATGCCTGTATTTTCGCAATTAATACTTTTCATGTATTTTTGAAATAAATAATTTGCATGTATTTATTTTTTAGTTTAATAAACATATCCGTGTATTAAGTGAATAATTATGCAGTGAATTATCTTTCCGAATTTAAAGAGTTATTATTTTCAATTCCTGTTTTAATATTTCAATAAATGTTTAATATATTTGATTCATTCCATTTTAGTTTTATTACTTAAATAAAATTTTATTCAAATATATTTCAATATATTTATAAAATTTTCTTTCTTTTTCAGGTGAGTAACAAAACAGTAGTTCAAAGAATAATATTCCTGTTGTCGTATTTATTAATACCTGATTCATGTTCATACAACAAGGTAAAATAATGCAATGTTTAGAATTATATGATAAGTATTTTCAATCAATACCTTTAAAATGTTCAGGTGTTTAAAAAGGAAATGTTTGGTTTGAATAATTTAGAACTGAAATTTTTCATTTGTTTTTATAAACATGCCTTTTTCACATGTCTTATAAGTTTAGTTATTTTAATTAGGTATATGATCATCAATTATAATGGGTTAGACACCATTAGCAATTATTCGAATTCGATATTATTCGTAGAGGCAATGGAATGGGAAAAATGTTATGACAAGGTAATCGTATAGTCAAAACATTTTATACGTCATTAAGAAAACTTTTTTTGAGGTAGCTGAATAATTTATAAACTGACTGAAACCGAGTTTTACCAGAACTTCATTGTTAATAAGATACATTGCGTGTTTTATAATAATAATATTTTAAGTTCATTAATACTATTTAAAGTTTGTTAATAATATTAAGAAGTCATTTCGACTATCTTAATACTTAAAACACATTGATAATTTTATAACGAAGATTTCATAAAAGTATGGATTAATTTTTTAAATGATTTTCAATAAATCTGAAATAGTGTTTATTTTCAATTATTATTTTTTAAAAACTGTCCTTAAAGAAGCTAAAGCAATTGAAAAGTTTCAAAGACGAATCGAATTTTTACTATAAAACTTAGTATATTTATATAGTGAATACTTATATAGTGAAATATTTATATAGTGAAATCGTTTTTCAATTTTTAATAACAATACAGATGGCGTTCTCGCCAGATAAACTACTAAATTAGAATCTTATATAGCTACAAGATCGAAATATACACTAAACACATAATTTAACTAAACGCTGAACGCGTTACTAGTATAGGCTTTTTTTACCAGCATCACTTTTTTTGTTTTAAAAATTCTAGGAGTTTATAAAAAGAATATTTGTTATTTCAATCTTCATGGAGAATCTAGAAGAAGGTTAGGTAGACGAAAATCAATGAAACAATGTATCTCATTTTTAGTGGAGAGTTATGATCAAATTGCCCTCATCGACTGCCAGCGTTTCGGATTCATTTAACATTATGGTTATGACAGCGCACAGAAGTGGGCAACATAGATTTAGATATTTTTTGAGGAGTTCCTTCTGTCACTTAAAATGGTGATAGATTCGTCAGATATTGATGAAACGTTGAATCAGAATAAAATGTATATTCTGGATACTCTAGAAAATCTAATCGGAAATCTTTTCCTGCAGAGGGAAAAAAATATTTATATAAAAAACATTTTTTATAACATAAATAAACTTTTTTAAAGTTTATGTTAAAAATTCATTTAATTCTGATTGAAGAATGGTAAAAGTTTTTTAAAAATGTATATAAAATTTAAAAACAATTTAGATGTGTTTAGGCATATTGTAAGCTAATGATGTATGTTTAAGAATGATGTGTGTTCAATGATGCATGTTTAAGAATGATGTGCATTCAATGATGCATGTTTAAGACTGATGTGCATTCATTGATGCATCTTTAAGACTTATGTGTATTCAATGATGCATGTTTAAGACTGATGTGTATTCAATGATGCATGTTTAAGAAAGATGTGTGTTCAATGATGCATGTTTAAGAACAATTTTGTGTTCAATGATGTATGTTTAAGTAAATTTTTCTAAAAGATTTCAAAATTAAACTACATATAAAATATAGTATTTTCCTTCTTTCAATATTTTCACTCAGAAAAATGTTATTTAGTTTCATAAAGCTGCTTTTAAATAAATGAAATGGAGGAAAAAGAAATGAACTCAGGGAAAGCATGGAGTAAAGAGTATGCTTTGTTTCTTATAAAAAATCCCTTTAAGGTCTTAAAGTTCTATAGAATCATTAATGTCTAAAATAAATCTTTAAAGTTGCTTTTTATACAACTCTGCCTAACTGAAGAAAATTTAATAATGTTTTAATATAATTTCATAAGATATTTAGCCTTAAAATGATTAATTTTTAAATCAGTGAAATTATTTTCATTAATTAAATATAAACGCAAAAAAAGGTTTCGTTTAAATTGATGAAACAAGATTTGTTTTCTTCAAAAAATAAACAATTTATATTAACAAAGGTTATACCAATTTACTCCTAATAAATAAAACTTTAAAATTATGCAAAGTGATAAACATTATAATAGATTTACTGCAGTTATTTAGATTTTTCTGTTATCAAAGCATGATAACTCTTTAAAAAACATTTTTATCATATTAGCGAGCACCGAAAAAAGTATACATAATAATATTTCACTTTTGCACAATTTCTTATATTGATACGATGAACCGATTTTGATTAACCCTGAGTACAAACTCTGAAAATATAGTATTGATAAAAATAAATTTAAAATAAACGTTTCTGAGTGAAAAAATTCCCTGCAATATTTACGTTTCTAACTATATATTTTGAACTAATGAATACACATCCAAATGTGCAATATCTTAAAATGTTGATAACAGTTTCGGCTACAAAACGAAAATTATAATCGTAATAAATATAAAAAAATAAAAGTTTGAAGGTCGTATAGAGCCTTAAATAATACATATTCTACTACACAATATTCGTACACGTCGATCTTACTCTTGTACAAATCAACAAATCTTAAAATAGTATCGGACAATTTGCGTCAAAACTAACCAGCAATAAGTGCAAATGTGGTTCAAGTCCTTTAAAGTTTAATATTAAATATTAATTGTTTCGGTATATCTGTAGACAGCACCGATTGCTTTATTCATGTCGATACGATGTTGTGGATTTAAATTCCATGAAACCCGCCTTATGCACTTTATTTGATTTACCATTTTATTACATATTAGTAACCTCAGGCTAGTAGTTGATTGTCGGAATATAAACTGTATTTGATTTAAAATAAATCCTTTAGATATTTTATATGATAACATTAAAGTGTTCGCCATTAAATCCAGGTTATTTTACTTGTCTGATTAAGGTTTTGTTTATTTTAGACATGAATCATTCCAACGGTGATCAGTCAGATTATATCATTGAGCTGTTAAAAATTTTAATGTGCGGTTTAGCTAATTTAATTATATAATTTAAAAAATTTCTCGATATTTTAATTTTCCATTTTTATTTAATTTCTAAACTACACAGCAGCTAACATAATTCTTCTAATTTAGCTTTCTAAATAATGGTAGAAAATATACTGTTTAGTATTGGAAAAGCAATGAAAACGGTTTGAATTTCAGTTATATATTCAGCTTATTTGAATTCAGATATAATGAAATCTATTATTAGAAATTATTCAAAATGATTTTTTTAATTACCAAGAAATCCAATGAAATGTTTGCAACTTTTAAATTAATTTCATTAAAAAGATGTTTTTTTTTTAATTTGAAATGGTGTACACATAATTGCTGTACAAAAGTTACATTTGGAAAGTGATCATTTAAAAAATTCGGCTTCATGTTTAAGGAAGTAAAATTCTAATTAAACTTCAAACAATGTTTTTTGTATTTAGGTTAATATTATAATCTACTAGTAGAAATTAAGCAAAGACAAACTAATTGTATCAATACAGAAAAAACTGCATACTTCTAAAATTGGTACCACTAGAAAAAAAAATTAAAAACAGTGTTCTGTTTTGCGTATTAATACATTTGGAAGTTAATACAGGAAGGCATTAAATCTGAGTCTATTTTTTTAATGATTAAATTTTCTAAATATTTTTTTTTCAAATTGATCAGAGATATTCATTTTCAATCTCTAAACTACACAAGTACGAAATTTAGAAACTGTGGTCTAAATGGTCTGGCCAGTAGAGCACCAATACACATTTACACACGCATATGCACATTTAAGAGTGCCATATACAGAAAAAAAAAACCTCGATGTCGACGAAAGCGCCTCCTATCGGTGGGGGTGATAGGGCGGTGACTAAGCTAACGAAAGAAGAAGCTTAAAAGGTTTGATTGACAAGCCGAATAACACCCAACCAGAAAAGAATTCCTGGTCCCCAGGAGATACTGCTGTGCGGAAGTGCTACATTCAGAAGGTCATTTGACCCACCCCCAATAAAACTTGCCCTTTCTCATTGTGGAGGCTTCTCGGAAACCGACACGGTTCCTTCCCTCACTCCAAACTAGTTTGGAAAAGAGATTTCTCTGCTTGCACAGAAAATCGTACTGAGGGCAGCGGGAATGTTAGAAGGGCTCTTAGAACATAGAATTCATCACTGATTAACTATTGAAGCACTTCGAGTTTGAGGCATTAAATACTTTTCATAATTCTGTTAATATCGTAGAATCCTGTAATTAAGAAGGAGTAATTAAATAATTTAATATTTATAGAATTTTATTTGACACGACTTTATTTTTAACACTTATTACGTTTATTAATTTTTCAATCCAGGAGAATGGGCAAGATCTACTTGTATGAAAATGTAAGACTTCGGACTCATTTCCGAAGAATGGGTTCAATCCTTTATCTCAATAGTTTTATTACTAATAGTGAATAAAATGTTCCTTTTTTAATTTTTTAAATAAATTATTTATTTAAAATATATATTGAATTTTCTTAAATGAGAAAGGAAATGAAAAAAAAATTGAGTTGTATTTTTCAACTTGTGCACCATTGCCTGGTGTTTCTGTGTAGCTGGGATGCTCCAGATTTCTGCCTGATTTTCGCAAAAAAGACAATATCCTAAATTTTAATTAAATGGCACATTTGTACCACATTAAAAAAAAGATAAATATATTTAATTTGGAAATAATGTTAGGATGAATTCTATTCATCAGCTTTCCTAAACGTGGGATATAACCAACTTAATACAATTTACATAAATTGGAAGGAAAGATAATGAATTAAATTGTAATATGCACATATTGGATTGAATGACTCCTGGTTTTGAAAATATTTAAACTATTAATTGTGTGATTATTTCTAAATTTATTTTGTTTTAATTATTTATTGGATTTTGAAAGTACAACCATTCATCTGCTTAGTCAGGATTTGTTGATATATTTTGTATCAGAATCTGGAATATTTGAGACTGAAAATTCGTCTAGTATTTTTTTACCCATAAATAAAAAAAAAATATGGAAATAATAAAAAGAAGTTAGAGATTTTTCTTAAAATGAATCTAATTTCTAAAGAATTTGTTTCAATAAAATATGGTTAATATAGTCACTAACATTAAACACAAAGAAAAAGAAAAAAAAGAGTAAATAACTGCAAAGCTTTCTCTCTCTAACATTCATTATGAGTCAAGACTGTTCCGCATTTCTGAAAGCTTGTCAGCAATTTTGTTTATTTGTATGTAGCTAATTTTTTTTAAAAAAGTTGTGCGAGATTCAATTAAATAATTGCTTCGTACGAAATAGAAATTATGATTACACCTATGTCAACAGTAATTGATAAACAAATAGTTGTAAATTATATTGTTACACAAATGTTTACACATTAAAAAGTATTATTTTTTTGTCATATAAGAAAACGTTGTCATAAAAGCAATGACCAACTTAGTTTTAGTTAATTTTTATAATTCAAATTTATGGTTGCTAAAATTTACTTAACTTGTTCTTGATTGCTTACACACACACGAGTATATTTAACTTCAAATTCTATGAGACATTTAACATTTACTACTTTTCTAAAAACCGTATACCATTCCGCATTTTGCGCAATGCATTTCTTTTAATTTTCAATATTCTCAACTGAAATAGGAACATGAAAAATGAAAGTGTTTAAACTTCAACTAATACAAAAACTTTCTCATTCAGTATTATTTATACGCAGTACAGATAATATTCTAATCAAATATTAATTAATTTTACTAACATTGAGCCTTATACCTCCAATAATTTATTACATTAAAGAAAAACAAGATCTAAAAACTTTATAAAATTTACAATGCTATAACTTGACGAAACTATTAACAGCACAAAATTAATTATCTTTTTAATGATAACACAGTTTTTTCATCAATATATAAAAAAAAAACATTTTTGATTTCCAATCAACTGAATCATTCACTAAAACTGAATAATTTATGAATTTTGAATATCGTTCTTCTGCAAAAGCTGACGATTTTAGACCACTTCATAGACGGTCTCAAAGAAGATACGCTACCAGGATTCCTCGACGGTGATTGGATTGATTATTGATTATGGAAATATTGATTGATCTAATATTGATATGTAAAGACTAACAGATTTGATAGCAGAAGACAGGAAGTTTATTTATTTGAAACTCGAAGTATGAAGAGTATTTTTCAGAATATGATTCCTTAGCACAAAAGGACCGTGTAAAATGTAAACTTCATAATTTTTTATAAGAACATTTATTGACTGAAGTCATATAACATATTTATATTTGCATCATTTAAATGTTTTGAAAGTAAAATCAAAAATTGAATTTTACGAAGAATCAGTGAAATTTCTGTTGAATAATTCTTTAAGATGTTATGAAAATTACAAAAGATTTAAATGAAATCTGCTATGCATATTTCAATGTATCGTGTCGGAACATAATTTCTTGAACGGCCAAGCACCACGTGCTCGTGCAATTTAAATTATATTTTTATTCATTTTAATGGTTTCATTGAATGAGTTCCTTTAGTATTGCAAACGATCCAAAAAAACTTTTTCTCGCATTTATTGTTTAAAAAAATATCATTTCCTATTCATTACATTTCATTTAATCACGTGCTCAAAATAACGTTATCCTAGGTTTTATTGGCTGTAGTCATTAATTTATTTTTTTAAATTAGAGCTTTTGTAAATGCTATGGCAACGCATTATTCAAAGCTGATTTTTCGAGATGTTCGTGCGGATAATGAAATTTAAAATGTTTATTTTTCACCTACGGATTTTTGTTGACACTTGAAAACCTCATTCCCAAAATATGTTCTGACATGATAATAGTTATTCTGCAATGTACATACAATTTCAATACTGAACGACTCTCCTTTCAATTTTCATATTTAAAAAAAAAGACGTACTTGATTTCAAGAAAAAAATGTTTATATTAATTAAAGTTTAATATTTCCACTCTAATTTATCGTGTATATTTTACGGACTCTGACAGAAAATTAATAAAAGATAAGTAATATAATAAACAGAACTGTTTAAGGCCTACATAATAATATAACAGAATTATATAGCTATCAAAAACCGAAGATTTGATTACTAAATATTTTTTAGAAAAAGCTATGCAAAAGTTATTACCAAGTTATATAAAATATGTAAAGCTTTAGATATTTTTTCTACTATTGAACCAGCTGATCATCAAAGGCGACTTTTTAATAAAGATATTGCTTAGTGAACTATTGTAATATATATAAACATATATATATTTTTTACTCTTTTATGACTATAGATATCAACGATTTTGAATAAAACCCATTCAGAAACTTGAGAATATTCAAGTATTAGTAAAGAATAACAAAATATATAAATTTTCTTAAATCTTACTTTCTTTGAATGAATTATTACCGCTAATTGTTTTTTCTGACAAAAACAAACTTATTTTTCAATTTATAATAAAATTAACCATTATTTATTGCAAGATATATGAATAAGATAAATGTATGTACAAAATCTCATAAACACAAGATCAAATAAATAAAATTTTTACAAAAAAAGAATGCAGACAAAATAGCATTGATTTATAAATTGTTTGTAAAAAGGTACAGTTATAAAAATATCCAGAGAAAAAAAAGCTATGAAAGCATTAGTGCTTTCTCCTTTTTTTTCCATTAATTTTTTTTTCTTTTGATCCTGTATAATCGGAAAAGGATCCGAAGTTTCATTCATTCGAGGTATCTGAGATCAACGAATTTTGGCAATAAGCAGTCAAATTAAAAGAATCTTAATTATTTTTTCATTGCCAAAATTTTGGATTTATGAATAATTTTTTCTGTTTTCTGCCATCCACCTTGAAAATGAAAGTTTTTTTTGTGTGTGTGTATGTGTGTTATATGCAGCTGGACCTGCACTTGAAAATAATATTTATGATTTTTATTAATGGTTGTTTTTCATCTTTGCTTATTTTCCAAAATAAATTTTTTAAAAAACTTTTATTACTTCATCCGGAGTAATATTTGCTGTGCATTTTACTTCTGAAATTCTATCACTACCAATTAGCCCATCCGGAAATGCTGCTAAATATGCAAAATTCAAATTCTTTTACAAAAGTTTACTAATTTTGTTTTCAGGGTTGCGGTAGTATTCGCTGAAACGAGTGCAGATTGTGAAGGGGCAGATGACCACAGCTGTGATGGTAAACAAAATAAAACAAAACAAAAACGGAAAAGGAAAGAATATAATTCTTAGGGGGGGGGATTTGAAGATGGGGTGAAGACCGATAATAAAAGTAACAATCCATCACGTGGTAAAAGGAGGGTTTAGTGTGTATTCCTCCGCGAAAGGGAGGAGTTAAAGGAACTTTAGGAGGGAGTTCAAATTATTCTTTCAAGTTTAAGTATAAAATGCTGTTTTTACACATTCTCCTAATTTCTTTTTTTTTTAATTATATGTATCGGAAAGAAAGTACCAAAATGAATGTATTTCAGTTGCTAGTTTTATTTTATTTATGACAGATTTTTTTAAAAAAATCGTTTAAATGGTGCCCTTGACATTTTTCAATTTTTATTAAATAATTAAAAATATTTTGACACGCACAAAAAAAAATTCCTTCGGAAGAAACCTGTGTTTTCACTCCCTCTTTCGACAGCAGAATGACTTCATAATAAAGACACCGTAATAGCAAACGAAACATGGTACAATATTTTCCCATAGGATAACATTACGTTTGAAAATTGTAGGTGGCGTGTATACGGCACTCTTAAACCCAAGTTTATACATCTCTATTAGTAGTAAATATAATTCACTATAAAATAGTGATTAGTGAATTAATTCTAATTCTGTATTAGAATCAATTTACAGTTCATCTTTGCGGTTGCGATGCAAAATAAAAGTTATTTCCATCTCCATGCATCATCTACTTTCTAAGTTTTTAGAAAAACTTTTAAAGTACCCTGCATATTTTTGTAGCATATGCTTACCTCTGTTTAGGCATTATATCAAGAGGAAAGAACAAAGTTGTTAAGATATAAATTATTTTATATGAAGTAAATGAAATAATTTTGAATTATAACTGTAATTATGACAATCAGTAAATATAAGTACAATAAACCCCAGTTTGCTGAACTAGTAATAATAAAAAAATCTCTATTAATGTACTTTATGCACGGTAACAAACATTATCATCATTATTATTTGTTATTCCAACCTGTTGAAGCCTGTTGATACAGTCTGTCATCTCCCAGTAAGACACTGGTGCTCGAAAAGGTTGGGAAGGATGAATAAACAATTGAAAATTACCCAGCTTTTAATACAAAAATTCATATGCTATAAATTATTATTGATCTAAGAATCACAATTCTAAAAAAAATTCTTAAATAAAAAAACAAAGGTTTTAACCTAAAAGGTAAGTTACTATTCGTTTTACATCCAAAATATTTGAGAATTTCGCATTGTTATAAAATACCAATGTTAATGTTATAATTACAAAATGATGAATACATTCATAGGAGATCAATTAAATAAAACGGCGGAAGTAGTCTGCCAAAAACTTTCTAGCATACTCTCTAATAAACATGTCATGCTAGAGAATGATTTATATGGCATCTGTGTACAATAGTTATACATATGCAGTATTAACTCTTGGAATAAACTCAGCATTTTCGCTGAATCCATCGTGTCATCCTTGACAAGGATTTTGGAAATTAATCTTTGACATGCTTAGTACTTAAAATTCGAATTTGTGGTTTGAACACGTTTTCCTAGACCATTTAAGTTAAAGATTTAACACAAAATTGCACCTGTCGTCAAAAATTTTGAAATATTTAAATCAGTGTGTTTTTGAATTATCGTGCTTACTTATCTCTGAAATTACAGACCGACAGACACTTAGTTTTAGAACTGGTTCAAAATTGACAGGTGTCTACTCTATAGATGTCAAATCTGTGCAACAATTGTCATTCGTTTGGCTCTCTTTGTTCTGTAATTATTCTTGTTAATTATACATTCGAACAACCTGTGGCGCTAGCTTCATAAGTCAGATAACAGCTGCGATAACAAAGTCGACTTTTGTATTACAGTAATGTTACTCGGCTACTGGCCCTAGCATTGCAGGTTCGTATTGTGGCCTTCACACGGTACAAAACAGATCTCCTCTAAAGAGATTTTACTCAAAATGTGATATAAATTTGCAAATATGATGTTAAGACCGGCAAAATTTCCGTTGCCTAATTAAAAGTATTTTTGAATTATCTTTAATATAGACAAGTAAATTGGTAAATATTTATTAAAAGTGCTTTCCGAACTCATGGGAGGGAGGAGGGGATCAAACTTTAAGATTTGTCAAAATCTCCAGGCCATCACTAAGATTTTTTAATACTACATATACGAAAAAATGAAAACGAAAAATTCTGACTTAAGAAATACAAAATTATAATTATAAAATTTTAGAAGAAGGTGTATTGTAAATTTTAAAACGAATTTTAATAAATAATCATAAGTATATTAAATTCACAGTGCTTTTAAAGTAACTCACTGAACACATTGTGTTTAAATCCTATTATTACATTTTCCTTTCGTACGACGAAAAGACTCAATTCTTCATTTAATCTTTTTTTATACAAACTCGTTTTTCGTGCACACATCATTTCGCGAACGGAACAATTTATTCCGTGAACTAGTTTAAACCCGAGTCCCTTTAAATTACTGGAAGCGGTGCGGTTTACCGCAAAATTGTTCAGCTTTATTTTTATTTGATCACGGGGGGAAGATTTTATCGCTATTTAAAATTAAAGGCGGCATTTTTTTCTGAATTTCTTTTTAGCAACTGCATTGCCGAGTGTGGAAGGTTCCTGAATGGCGTTGCATAATTATTTAATGCGCTTTAAAAGGAATAAAATCTCGCCTTTATGTAGCAATAATTTTTATTTCTTCTTGTCGTGCGGTTTAAACTCTCTGCTTTCAGAAATTAGTATTGTAATTAGCTTCTTCGGAGAGGGTTCTTTATGTTATTGAAATTTTATGGTTAATGATTTCGTTGAAAGGTCAATTTTGGGCGAAATTATCGATTTTTGATTCTAATATTTATTCAATATTTTTAACATCTGAAATTTTTTTTTCTTACAAAATTATTTCAATTTCTATTCTACGCTTATTTTTTCTCAGAATTTATATTAATTTCTATATTTGTCTAATTTATGTTTTTACTATTATTTTTACACCCTTAAATAGTAATATCTGGAAAGCCAAGCTTTATTTGGAAGTTTTGATTATTTTTTGAGCAAATATTTAGATAATAATCACATACTGATTGATTTCACAAAAGATTTTGCCATATCGAAGTAAACTGTTATATTCATTTAAATTTTATCTAGTTTATTTATCTTTAATATTCATTTTATAGTTTATATAACATGACTTATATTTTTTAATTACTTAGATTTTTAAAATCGGGTTCGAGGCGGGGCTATTGGACTTAGTCAACAAGATAGTAGTTAGAAAAAGGCTGTAATAGTTAAAAATGTGTATTTTTATGGCTAAAATTTGGTGTGTGTGTTTTTCAGTAAAGATGCCTATATAAATAAACCTAAAATGCAAAACCTTATTTAAACATAAAATTTGATCAAATTCCTTAAGATTGTTTCCAAAATAAAGGAAACAAATATATTAAATTTTTCGCGCGCGCACGCGCCCGTGCGTGCTTTAAGAGTTGTTCCTTTAAATTTTTTGCCAAAAGATTTTGCCATATTTTAAGTTTTAATAAAATCCTCTTACGAAAAAATTTTTTAAACATTATGTCTAATGCATATCATATGTTCAAAATCGGTCTAATTATTTTTCTATATATTCTGTAGTTCAGAATTAGAAATGAGTAATCCGCTCATTTAAAACGATTTTATAACTATTTTAATGCTTGATAATAAGAAAACAAATTGAATAAAGTATTTTAAAGAGACATGCCTAAAGTTTTTAAGATTGAAAAGAAATACAATTTATTTCTTTTTTCAGAAAAAATGCAGTTAATTTCTTCACTTATTTTCAAAATTCCAAATATACCATTTAATAAGCTACTAAACTAGAAAATGTTTCATTTATATTTTATTTTAGTCTGAAAGCTATCCCTATTTCTACCAGTTTTCAAGACTTTTATCTAACATTTAATTTTTTTATACTAATATATTTTTGTCGCTTATAGACCGCTTCAATATATTATTTTATGTAAAAGTTCAAAAATATTAAAAAATGTGGCTTTTTCAAAGTCATTTTGAGACATAGTTTTATACTTCAATAGCCAAGATGTAATAAAAAAGTTGAATAATTAATTATGTTGATTGTTTATGAAACGTATGGTTTTAAATTTTATGTAGTAACAGATATCATAACCAGTAAACAATATCGTAAGCGAAAAATAAGACATTACTTTTTAACGTAAACCAGGTAACACAACATGTTGTACAATATTCTACGACTTTAAACAATAAAGCGAAAATTAATTAATGCCGTGCAATAATAGCAGCGAACAAAATTACAATATTTGTTTGCTGCTAGGGTGCTGCCAAATCTCTTAAGGCATTTATCATAATTTAAAATTATTGGAACCAATTTGTATTCCGTGTTCGCTAGAGAGCCATACATAACCTTACTCAATTAGCCACTTCTTGATAACTGTCTTTACTTCATTTACAGTGTTCATTCTGATATCAGAAAAAGAAATAATCACATGGTGCTAGATTCGAGTATATCGTTTCAAATCATTTTTTAGTTCGTTACATTTGTAATGAAAATTTTATAAGCCAGATATCAACCCTCGGGGTGAAGTGTCATTTTGCTCAATGGTTAAGTTACTTTGCTACAAACCCTAAGATTGCGAGTTCTGCCTATAGCTATCCGCGTCTGCCGTAATGGGGACCCAACGACCTTCATGTGCAGCTTCGTTTAACTGTTGTGGCGTTCTCTATCGACAACACATGTCAAATGGGTTATTAAATACAACAACCAACATCACCACCAAAACTCTCTCTCACACACACATTCTCGCCATAAGCTTGGCACAATTATATCGTTCGTCTAACTACCGACTCACTGGTGGGAGAATATGCGATGAAAGCTTTTTAAGCCAGATAAGAATTTTCGGTCTGAGGTGTCTCTTTTGTTTAATGGTTATCTTATTCGGTTACAAACTCTCATATTGCAAGTTTGGGCCTAGAGATATCCGCATCTGCCATGCATTGTTGAAAAATGTGGATGTCTTCCATATAAACAATTGCGGCTTTTTACTTTATGTCTGCTCTACTTGGGAAAAGTTTATAATTTCTTTTTATAATTACAATTTAACGAAAATGGAAGGATATTTGACAGAGAAAAGAGAGAATTAGCTAGAACTCTGAAGGATTTTCACAGAAATTGTTTTATGATATGTTTTGATGACATAAAAAGAAAAACGACTTTATAGCATGTTTTGGTGACTGGATAATCTCTAACTTGTGTTCTAACAACAGGAAGAGCCGTGATGGTAAGGTCTCGGCTTCGGAACACGGTTTCAGAGGATTTCATTTTCATGTTCGGAACACTTTTTCACTAAAGAATGTCGTTTAAGCTCGTTAAATCCATTGAAGCCAAACATCTCCCCATTGGTAGGGCGTGGAAGTTTGAAGAGAGGGTGTTAGCTTTAATATCTTTCCCGTCATCTGACCGTGGTTTAAAATGACGAGGTCCGTCTGAAAATATCCTAGAGTTGCTTTAAAAAGGGATATTAATATAACTAAACTATACTAAAACGCAATGTGAATCTCGCCCCTCTTTTACTCAATTTCTCGAGAAAGTTTTAGGTTGACAACTTTCTTCGGTTACGAACAAGGCTTTGAGATTACTCTGAAATTTAATTACAACTAAACCGGAGGAAATGTTGATCTAAAACATTCGAAACTTAGCGAATGTTATTTTATTCGTTATATATAAGCCAAGTTATTAAGTATTGTACCCACACAGTCCCTTTAACAGACAAATTCATACAATAATAGAAAAACGAGAATCGCTACTTCACATAACATCTGATTTATGGTCATGTGACTTATACGAATGTAGTTATACGAGTGTAAATACTATTCCATGCATTCCATTCCATTGCATTATTCATATTCCGTCGCTAACAAAAATGGATTATGATATTTATTGCAGAAGTTCGGCAACTCAGAAAAGGAGAGATGATTGCAAGAGTTCGTTCAACTACGAAAGTTCAATTTTTACTTATTTGTATACAAAGAAAGAAATGGAAAACGTGTTCATAAAAAAATGGATCACATTTGATCATTTGAGTTTGCTGAATCGACAGATTTTAAATCGTTCTGTGACAATAAATGTAATCATATCCTTGGTTTTATTAATGCCTGTTTATAAGCAGAATGACTCAAATATTTTTAGCTACATAGATGAAAATGGAACGTGATGTTGGCGCCAAATTCTAAGATTTCTATCAACTTTTGTGCGAGTCCTATTACGCAGAAAAGAGATCCGATAAAAATGATGGTGTTAGGCGCATGAATTAACATTAGTGCATCGCATTTTAGATAAGCAAAAAACGCTGAAAAGGCTCAGAAATTACAGAATTCAGTTTTACTTTAAGAATATATTTTCGCAAATTATTTGCTACCTACATTTTGCTTAGAAAACCTTAGGAAGGAATAATTCCGTGTTTCGAAGTTGATCTGCTTATTTGCCGAATTCTCTTTTATCTTATTATTTCCATTTTGCATAAACTCTTTTTCTCTCTTGGTTTTCCGAAAGAAACAGCACAACAAAAAGCTATTTTGAAAATTTTTCTTGTATTTAAAAAAAATCATTTAAGCATGGAAAAGTGATTCGTTCAATCAAGAAACCAGAGGTTCAATATATTTATCTTCTGTAAATACTAATATAAACCTAATGAATATTTGTATTTTATGGAGCAAGTTGTCCCATTTAATAAATTAACTAATTTTAACCCCTATTATTGGTATTAATGTTATGTATAGTTGTCAAACTGGTTTGATGTTCAAATTATTATAAATTTCTTTTATTTCACTGCGAAAGTGTACGGAAGTATACGCAAGTATGCAGTATTCATTGTATGAGTGACGCAATACGATAAAACTATCCTATTGCTTTACTCATGAATTCACAGGAACACGCCAATTCTAGAATCTCTTGTATAAATGGGGGGTCAAATGAAAGTCTACAAAACGTCGTAGAAACGTAACCGTTAGCATATTTGCCTATTCCGCTATGGGAGAATGTAGCAAGTTATCCAGAAAAGTGATTTCAGCCTTCGGCTTAGATAGAAGCATGCACAGAAGAGAGCAGACGCTCTTATAAAAAGCTCTGCTTTCAAATGGTTCAAATGGCGTGGCAATGCATGCGAAGGCAGTATGGCGTTCACATTGCTAGATGTGTACTCCGATGCGACCGTGAGGCAATCTGAAGACTAAGCAGGTTCATCAAGAACAAAATACATGGGTTTTTCGCGAAGGGTGTGGTGCTACTCCATAATAGCGCCCGTCCATACGTCTCCAGTGCCCTGGACATGTCATTCTGCGATTTTGATGTATTTGGTACCTTGAAAAAACATCTGAAAAGGAAGCGATTCAACTCGGATGATGAACTGGAGGACACTGTGAAGAAACTAAGTTTCGTCACAACATAGGAATTCTGGAAATAAGGAATCCTTCGGCTCTTAGATCTTTAGAATCATTGTTCTCAGACCTATCGTGTATACTTTGAATAACGTCTTCATTTTTATTTACAATGTCACTTCATACCTTTTCACTCGAACACCCCTTGTATTTTTAAGACAACCATTCTCACATTTTATAACAAAGACAGTATTTGTACCTTCGAAGAGATAAAATCAAATTCGTCATTTTTATTATAATTTTCACATTAAATTTTTTCCTTGATTTTCCTTTTTCATTTTCTAAATATAATTTTAGAAAATATTTTTTTCACAAATTGTTAATTTTTGTGACTGTATTAAGTTTATATACAATCGCCTTCTTAGTCGGATTATCACGTCTCCGTTATTCTCCTTTTTTATTTAATTGTAGATGAAAATTTTGTATTGCGCCACTTTTGACTTCATAGACACTATGCCACTACAAGAATATATAATATAACTATCTCAGGACGACCATTCTCAAGGCCACTATAAAGAGTTGAAATCAAGTTCGTCATTGTTAATATGCATTTCCCTTTAAACTTCTCTCCGTAGTTTTCTTTTTCCTTCTTAATTTATAGTTAAAACATTATTTTAAGAATTAAAAACGCCTGATTGCTATTAAACACATTTAATAAAATATTGTTTCGTGTTTCAATGTATTTTTCAGACTTATCGACTCCTTTTTTTTTATATTTTAGCTGAAAACAGATTTACGTTGAAATATTAAAAAGGCTTAGGTCACTTAGAGTAGATATACAATTTTAACGTTAAGAAACGTTTTGAGGTCTGATAGTAGACATGCAATTGAAGCGGCAAAAAAGTTTTGTGGCTGTAAGTAGATATTAAATTGAAAATGGAGGAAAAGGATACGTGGCTAAGAGTTGATAGACAATTGAAACCGCAAAAATATTTTGGTTAGCTGAGAGCAGACATACAGTTGAATATGTAAAAAAAAGTTTGGTGGCAAAGAGAAAAATTAGAATTGTAAAAGATTAACATGAAGGAAGAAGTAAATTATATATTTAAAATAAATCTGCAGGATATGATCCTAGAATCTGCACTCATAAAAAAATGCTGAAATGCAAATTTTCTTTTCTTTTAAATAGCTTACATAAATAAATAAAATAATAATACCTGCAGATTCTTCATTAGAAAATTCTTTATATTACTAATAGGAATCTTTAATGACACTATTGAATTGAATTTTAAACGATAGATTACACACAAGTAGGATTTTTCTAATACTTATTTTGAAATTTGAAAACAATTGGTGGTTTTCTTGCTTTAACATGTAAACAAGGTTTAAGAAAAGTTTTATTTTATACCATCTATTACTATTTTACTATTTTTCATTGGATGAATAAATTTTAATGACATTTGTATTTTTCTGCAGGATTATTTTAGGAACAATTAGAGCTTAACGCACATACTTCTCTAGTAAAATTTTTATGTTTACTTAATGGTCTAGTGATTGCTTCTTTCTTCCACTCAGCTCAACTTTAAGTGAAATCATTTTTAACCGCCTTTGCTTAACTAGATAGATGGCAAAGAAACTTGCACTTTCTGTTTTCGTTTTTGCTCTGAAAGGAAATTTAGTCTGGGATCTATTTATTTGCTGTTTACATGCGGCGCGTTGATTCAATTAATTCTCTCTCTTTTTATTCGATTTACTTTATTTCTTCCAAAACCAATTCTCTTTAATGCCTCATCTGTAAAAATCTAAAATAGAGCAGAAAATGAGACATAGATAAGGAATAACTAAACCAAGTACTCAATCATTATTACAAATGAAATGAAATATTCCAAATTAAAGTTTTTTAGCATATATCTTCTTATTTATTCATTCATAACTTTTTATTTATTCTTTTATTTATAAGCCGCCTTTGGCGAGCAGCTTATTCTCCTGAAATATAGGTTATATTTAATTTCATCTAAATAACTCAAAAACAATTTTAAGTCATCATGCATAAAAATCCTTCTATTTGAATAGTTTTGCATATTTTCTGTTCAATGGACTAGTGAACTTTCCGAATAGAGACTAGTCCCATGATATCATAGGGCTATTGAAAAAACAGTTGTTCGATCCGTCTCTCTTCTAACTTTCGGGATATTGCAAATTTACTTTTTATTCATCGTTTAAATTATATAAATATTAAACAGAATTCTTTTCTTTTTTTGGCTTTGAAAAATAGGTAAATTTCCAAGATTCGTTGTCTAATAGATCAATGAATAAGGTTTCTATTTTGGGTCTATAAGACAATCTATTATTAAAAATTGTGCACTGAGAAAAAGTATCAAAATTCTAAAAACGGTTTTCATTATTCTTAAATAAATATAATTAAAATATTTTTAAATGATGTGAAATTAATTGATGGGCAATAATTTGTTTAGAAATTATTGAGGGAAAAACTCAAAATATAGCTTAAAATTTAAAAAAATAAAGTTATAACTAATTTTTAATTAAATTGTTCCGAGTTGAACATATTTACGTTCCAAAATATGTATGCGCAAAATGTATTATTTACATGTCAAATATTCTCCCTGTAGATCACCAACACACGCACATTCATTATTAGTAAATTTTATTTAACACTTTCCAGCTTCAATGGTGTATGGTCTCTGCATCTTAACCAAAACAACCTGATAGAATTTAACGATAATTTACAAACTTATTATTGATTAGAAAGAAATAACTTTCATCACTTTTCAAAATGTAAAAGTTTTTAAAATTTCAATTATTCAAAATTTTTAAGTTTTCTGCAGTAATTTGAGCAGATATCTCATAAGAAAGATATATTATCTTAACATTTGAACTTATATACATAAATATTCGACGGTGCAAATTTCGTTTTTATTAATATATTAAAATGTAATATACCAACGAATAAAAGTAAACGATTTTAAAATAAGGAATTTTATCAATACTTCGATGTTTTGCAGTGCCGAAACTTAGAAGTATCTTCATTTTTCAACATTTGGAAAAATTACTTCCATTAGAAATATTATGCCATTTTTATTGCATCTCTGAAGAAATAACAAATAAGTAATATTCTAATTACAATATTGAGAAATTGCAATAAAATATTGAAATATTTATGTTATAGATATTATTAAATTATGGTGAGAGTTAGCGATAAATATTTTTTACTGATTCAATTAATTTCTTGTTTTAACTAATAAATGTTTCTGATATTTAGTAAAATGATTTTTCTATTGTAATAATTCATACTAAAAATCGTTTGACCATAAAAAATATTAGACATAAAAATATTTTAAACCTGGGGGGGGTTCAGCGTATATCTGTCGGTATATTATTAGTATCATTATTTTTGGTCAAAAAAACTTGAGTGATATAATTAATGCTCTGAATAAAGGAAAAGTGTTTAAAAAATCCTAGCATATTTATTTAATATAAAATAATTAAAAAGTGGTATGATGGAAATATCCATCATCATTCAAATTTACATCCTAATCTTAGTACGAAAACTTCAGTGTCCCTTTCTTCCAATTTTCTCAACTCATCGCTTTTATTAGCAAAAAAATCTCATAGTTGTTATAAAAAATAATCAAGAATTGTTTCTTCCAACCACAACAAACAGTGGAATGACAACTTCAAATTCTTTCTAATGATTATGGCATTTGATTCCTTTTGGTAGCTACGTTACTTATTATGCAACAGTCGTGAAAAAAGTAACAGTACATTTGTTTTGGTTACAATTGTTCGTTTAAAATGTTATGATGGAAATTTCCCTAATCATGCAATTCCACTTTGATTAAAATATTTCTATTAATTTCTCAAGATTTCTTTGAATTTTCATAAGTTAGTCAAAAATATACTTTCTAATTATTTTCAAAGAACAATCGTCAATGATTTCTGAAAGTAATCGAAAATTGCACCATTTCAGCTTCGTATTATAACAAACCAATTCTCTTTAAACGAGCTGGCTACATTCACCGCATTTCTATTAACTCAGAATTCGTAGAAATTTGGCAACTGGCATTCTGGAAAGTAGCATGCAAGGAGTAATTTACTGGATCCATCTGCAAGGAGTAGAAACAACCATTGCATTATCAAGATCTAGTGCACTCAGGGGCGCGATTCGGTAGACGACCCGCAAGGAACTGGAGTTTACTAGTACTTAAAGTGGGGGGCATCTGTACTGTGCAGAGACATTTTATGGTTGCGCTCTTTCAATATTTTAGCGAGTGGAAATGCTTATTACTTCGGAAACACCTGCTTTGTTTCGAAGTGAACTTTTCTAAATTATGGATTCGGCTCAAGTTGTTCCCGTCTATTACTCGAAAAGAAAATAAACAGAAACCGTGAAGAAAATTCAAAATTGGGGGTAAATATGTGTTTGCTGGCTTGACTCTCAATGTTTTGGGCTCTTTTCAAATATTTAGGTTAAGTCTTTGAAGTATATTTTCTCAAATAAATGGGTTGAATGCTCAAGTTTCTGAAAAGCTGGTCACGCTGAAGGTTTGGAACAATACGAGAAAACTTCTTTTTAAAAATTTGCTCCTTTATCATTACTATATCCAAGAAGAATAACCTCCTTTTATGCTATTTCAAATTCCTCGTATATATTTTACTAGCATACCATTTGAAATATTAGGATATTATAGGATTTCTTTAAGATGTTATTTCCTATCTTTATTTTCGTAAAATATCATGTAAATACCACATCAATGTATTTCTGAATATTGGTGCTAATATTAGATGCTTGCAAGTATTTTGATCATTTTTCACTTTAAAAAGTCATTTTTTGAGAAAAATTGGTAAAATATATGACAATTAAAATATTTTACATAATTTTCTACCAAATTTTCCTGTTTTCTTCCATTATTGGAGGAATTTTCAAGATTTCTGTCTTAAATATAGATTGTCTTCGAATTTTTTTGGTCCTCTTGTCAATGATTGCAACAAACATAACAAAATTGCTTGTCAGCCGTCAGCAAGAAATAAAACGCTTTTTCCAAGACTTATCTGTTCAAACTAACGGTAAGCAAATCAAATTTTCAAGTTTCTTTGCAATCAATGAAGCACTTCACTATCAATTGATTGCAACTGTGTCGTTCAATAGGCGACGGCGTCCTTTGTTGCTTTTTCTTACTCTTTTCTCAAATCAGAACATTTACACTACCCCCTTTTCACCTACTCGAAGGATGTGTAGTGGTAAATTTTGGAGTCAAATATTTAGTCTTAAAATTTAAACTGAGGACTTCGCCATCTCATAACTTGCAGTCGGTTATTGTAGCCTTTTGAATGCAATTAAAATGCAAAGAATGCAACATTCAGAGCCAAATTTAGGATATATTTTTCTTTAATAATATATTTCAAACTATTCATATCTCAATAATATATGTGAAAATAATTCTTTATATAGATTGTATATTGCTTGAAGTTCCTATCTCAATCAATAAAATAAATAAAAATCTGTTCTTTATAAGGACCAAATTTTTATTTTTATGGAATATTTTGAACTTTTTGGACCAAATGATTTGCAGGAAATACTAGTTGGGCTAAAAATCAAATATATTTCTTATATTTACCTTAAATTTGAATGTTAAAATATTTTAAGCGTCAAATTATTACAAACGCTAAATTAAGTTATTTGATTAAATCAAGCTACTCTATTCCTTGTATGAATATATCTATACATATCTTTCTCTATATTTGTGCGTGTGTGTCATTCGAATAAAATATAAGCCCAGGGCATTATATATAACATTGAATATCGTCACTGTCTGTAGTATAAATTATCTAATTTTGCCTTGCAATAATTGTAATTTTTTATCCCTCATATGAACTGCATATATTATATAAGTTCTGATTCCTTAGCTTTATCCATTGAAAAAGGATATCTTATGATTGAAATAAAATGAAAACGAGTTTGAATTTCGATGAAACAATAAAGCTTATCTGCTGAAATTTTTTTAAAAAAAATATCATACAAAAATACGAAAAATTAGAATAAATTATTAAAAAAAAATATTTTTTAAAAAAATACCAAAATATTTTACAATAATAAATTTAGTATAATTAAAATTACAATTTTTAATACAGTATAAAAATAAATTTGGTACGATAATATTTTCGAGATTGGTCTTTTAAAAAATGCAAAATTCTGGTTTAAATTTCAAATGTTTACAATTTTAAAACTCAAATTTTCTCACTAGAATATTTCTCTTTCCAAAGAGTATCTGAGTGGAGTATGACAGTTCTTGTATTGCGGAATGCTCCTGTACAGTGCCAACACACAAACGCACATATATTCTTTTTTTATTATTAGCAGATACAGTTATTATTAAATCCTGTTATGGCAGTGTGAAATGTATCCTTTAGTTTCTGAGATCATTCAATTCCAAGTACTTTAGAATAATGGAAGCCCGACCTTTTCTTTCAAAGATAAGAAAAACTTCTTGGCCTCATAAAATCCACAATGGTAACCCGTGTTTTATTAGAGGTTGGCATACGAAGAAAAAAATAACTTCGATTAGTTGTGGGCCAGTGATCAAATATATTCTCGCATCGTTTAAGAGTTTTCTGAAAGCCTAACTGCCCCCGACACACATCTGAGCAAACATTTTTAATGAGCAAACTCACGTCATGTGCATTCAATTAACAGCTCTTTGCAGCTTTATCCAGGTGTCTCGTGTGTCCATTGTAGTTCGGTCGGATGAGCAATTGGAGATTTTCAGTACTGATAGATTTAAAATCATATTTAAAAATAACATAAAATTTTTGACGATAACTGTACTTATATTCTGTTTTATGCTCTCCTGTTGATATACGATTATTGATTTATAGTTTAATATATTTAATATCAGCGATAGTTGCACCTTTAACTATAATTTAAGTATTGATCTCATTTTTTTCGCCATGCCATTAACAAAATAAACAATTTTCATCTGAGTTGCGTTACAGTAATAATGTAATAGTGATGTTTAAATAATAAAGTAATTGAAAACATGAAAAGAGAGGCGATGACTTCATAATCAATTGCGCATCTTGCTGGAAAGAAATAATTCACTTCATTTCGTTACATCAACGTCCTATTTTGAGGTATAAAAGAGTTGTTTTAGGATAGTTGATATCATTTCGTTTTCCGCTTAAGTGTTCACACCAATACCTCAGAAAGTGCTCTTACAACTCAATACCAACAAGGATTAGACCTTCAATAAATCTGATATGAGTGTAGTCTTGTATATAAAGGTAAATTTTCGCAGAATGTCACTTTCATAGAGTATCTACGCAAAGTTGACCGGCATTCAGAATTCCAATAACACAATACATATACCGTACTATATCTTGTACTTATACGGGTTCGGGTCCTCTGTGAAAAGAAAGTGACGTCACGAAATGGTATAAGATAATAAATAATTATGTAACTCGCGTGAAAACATTTTCACATGACTGTGACTTCATGAGGAAGGAAGCTGAAGTCAAACACATTTGATTACGGTTCTCCAGATTCCCATAGCTCTGAGTTTGGCACGCAAAATAAAGTTCAGTATTTGTCTTTAATATTTTAATTTGTTTTTCATAAGATTGTGAAGCACAAAACGTGACAAACGCTAAATGGAAGAGGGGGGATAACACTGATCTAGAAAGTCAGAGTTTTGTTTCTTAAACACACTCGGAATTTATGGGTCGAAAGTCAGCCAGCGGGTTTAAAATACACCCATAAAAATCTTGTATATTAAAGAAGGTTTTAGTTGTGATATTTATTAATTCAGATTATTAGAAAACGCGTTTTAAATCAACCGATTAGTAATAATTTATTCAGTAGTTTACTAATAATATAAATTACTAATTTAAAAATGCTAATTTTATTCGTTTTATTCTTCCATATTGTTTGTTCCAGAGAAGGTTAAATTAGGCTTTGTTTATCAGTTTTTTCTCTGAAGACGAAAAATATTCTAATTTTAATTGCTATTGTATGATTTATCAAGATAATTCTATTTAGAAACAAATCAAGTTTCTTTTATAAAAAAAGGAAAATGTCTAGCAATTATTTTTATATTTCCTACTAGATTAAAAATATTTTTTTGTATTTTAAAGCTATTTGTAATTATTCAGCCCTTCTTAACTCGTCCTTAAGAAACAGTAAAATAATACAAAAATACATATTTCAATGGATGTCATTTCAAATTGTCTCACTTTTTCCCCCCATAAATTAAGTAAAAATCATTGTTTATTTTGCAATAAATTATTATTTTTTTACATCTGAAGAAGAAAAATATCCAAAATTCACAGTCTAATGACTAATACAAAAGTTCACGATTTCTCTCGACTTAAAATTTGCTTAATTAATAATCTTATTCTCAACTTTGATTTGCCATTTTAATAATAAATTGTGAAAAAACTATTAAAAGTGTTATTCATGTAGTGCTACATAAATTCATAAAAGTTTTATTTATTAAATATATATTTATTAAATATATATATTTAATAGCTGAATCTCGTTTTAGAAACTCAAACTTTTTGCATCAACAAAACCAAATAAGGTAAGATATTTTGTCTCGTGCTGCCATCTGTATGACAAAGCGATAGAAACAATACAGATACTTTTAATACAAAAACTTCATTTAGATGCCCTTTCAGATGGAGCAAATTAATTTTTCTTGATTTAACGCTCTGAATATGGTTTCAATTAAGAAGAATGATGGGAAAATATAAATTAATACTGAACAAAGCGATATGTGAAATGTTAAATCACAAGAGAATTACTTAGCAAATATATTATTTTTTATTATTATTTCAAAAATTATCGGTAGTTGTTTTATACTTTATTACATGCATTTTTTATTCTTAAGTAGAATTTATTTTAGAAAGGGTCAATGGGAATTAAACTTGAACATGATAATAAGAATCATCTTCAGATTTAATGTATAATTATTAATATAAAGATCGTCCAAAAAATTTATGGTTAGCATTTATTACTATCAGCTTCTTAATTGGCAACGTGAATGCTTCTTACTTTTTAATAGGTTTCAAAAATATGTTAAATTATCCTTTTTAAGAGACCATGATAGTTACTTCTCAATCTGATTAAGCTAAAAATTAAGCTGTACTCCTAATTGAGCTCTTTTGCGTAAACGAAAATGAACAAGTACTGTATTTAGAAAGTTTTGCAATACAAAAGCAATCAAAAATTATTTGTAGTCTTGAATAATGAAACCTGTTTGAAGAAATAAATCACTTCATTTATATCGATGCTGTAATAGACAATATATATATATATATATATATATATATATATATATATATATATATAATGTATGGTATTGTAATTGTTTGATATTTTTAAAGCTGCACAATATTGTGAACACAATTATATTAATTATTAATTTTGTGAACAGCATCGTTTATAGGAAATGTTCGTGAAGTTACTTTTATGAAGTAGCAAACTATCATTGGCAATGCGATGCGTCAGTTTCGTCCAATGTATCATGAAAAATATGGCGATAAAATCATCTACAGGAAGTGGGACCTTGTTGAATAAACAGTGCATTAATACAATATGTACAGGAAGGGCAATAGAATCATCTACAGTGATTTGAATAGTGAGAAGTGCTTAATATTTAAAATGTCATTCACTAATAAAATATGTACAATATAGCAATATAATCATATACAGTAATTTACACCTTATTGGATAAGCAAGAGATCAATATTTAGAATGGAGTGCACTGATAAATATATAAAGCACTATATTATAACAATATAGAACAATATGACTTGTTGATGGAATATTATCGTAAAGATAATTCTTTTATTTTCCCTGAATAATCGATTTGATGTGTCGTTCATGTAATCTTGTATTCTTCCCATTGAAATTATAGTGGTAGCAACAATTATTACTGCAAGGCGTAAACGATAGCAAATCATTTGTCATATAGGTTCTAACAAAAACCGGCATAAGAATCATGTTAGTTATTTAACATCATGTTTAATTTGCCTTATAACTGAAGTTACGAAATGATTCCTACCCCTTCCTCGCCCTCCAATAAAGTGTTTATTTCTTAATCTTAAAATGTGCATTCTTCAATGTGGCTTTTAAATTTTTTTTTTTTTCATTTTTCATTCCTTTACTGACAAAAGATGAATAATCAACATCGAAAGTAGGATATTTTTATTATGTAGTAAAAAAAAATCCTTTACCTTATATTTTTCAACATTGTAATTAACTGAAGATAAAGAAAATTTATTTAAATTCCTAGTTTTAATTCCAATTATTCTTCCTTCGTAAATTTTATAATTTGTAAAAATTATAAACTTATTTACCATTTCAACTATATTTTTGAATCCAAAAAAGGTATATTTTTTGCCATTATATATTGTTTGACAAACAATGTGTGTATGTTTTTTTTCTTTAGTACAGCTGAAGTAATATTAGGTCTAAATATAAAAATAAATAAATAAAATGAGAGATTTATCATGAAAGAATGTGTCTCTAACTATATGTGATTAAATATTTTAATATTTACAAAACCTTGACCAGTTTTTTTTTGTTTTGTTATTATTCTGCATCTTTTTCCAAGAAGCGTGGTATTTTTACATCTACATCAGACTATGTGATAAGAAATGAAGTTTTTCCTTAATCTTGAAGTTAGTCCGATTCTATTCCTATTTAAAGAAACAAAAACATGTTAAAGTTTTTTTTAAAGACTTACAAATTTGGGACAAGTTGAAGCAACAAACACGTTTTCTGTTGCTAAAATCCACAAAATGTTGAATGTTTTTTTTGTTAACGTAGCATTTTATGGGTAGAAAAATAAGCTACACAAAATTATTGTTGTCAAAAAATCATAATTAAATATACAAATATAATTATTTTTTCCCAAAATAGTCACAACAAACCATAATCTCCCTTACTATAGTAAAAGCGAAAGAAAAAAAATGCCATCAAATTGGTGAAATTTTTTATAGTATCAAGTGCAGAATTCAAGATAATACTAAAGAAAGTGCAAAGAATGAAATTGAAAAATAAATAAATATATAATAAATAATAAATGAATAAATTGATTAATTTATGATATTTAGAGAATGACCAAGTAAAGTTTAATAAGAAAGCCTTGCTATTTCTTGCATTATAAATTGATTATCTAATTAGTGTATTTTTTTAATATTTCTTATAACCATTTTTTTAAATATTAGCTTAGTTTTCGTATAACTCTCATACTACTTATGAAAATTAAATCTATGTCATAAAAATGCCAGTTCTTAGTTTTTCTTATAAGTCCTTAATCTCTTAGAAGAAACTTTACCCTGAATTTAAAATCATATCAATTCCAAAATACTATTTAATATTTTATTTTTTTAAAAAAATTTATTATTATTTATTATTATTTTTATTCTTAGCAGAAATGTGTTATATATATATATATATTTAAAGATCAGCATTGAGTTATGGGTTATGCATGAGCATTGTAACAAGAATGTGCATCGCAAACCTTATTAAGAAAAGAAATCCATTCTATTTCTATTATTAATTATATTTTAAGATTACGAATCTAATGTGTTTTATTTATTACGTTCCAAAATTATGGGTTTGTTATTAAAAAAATATGAATTACTGGTTTGCAATTTTATAAATACATTTTAAAGCTTAAATAACATTTCTCATTATTAATTCTCGTCCATCAAAGTCTTCAAATTTTTTAAATTGAATTGAAAATATCTACCGGGTGGCCAGAAATAAAACACCCCTACTCTGACCTCCCTGGATATCGAACTACTCAGTGTAAAGGCTTGAAAATTTGTGGACATACTATTCAAAAAATGGGGAAACGGATTTCACGAAAAAAAATTTAGTTCCAGAAATCACCGATAGGTGGCGCTGTACCACTGGACGTATGCTGAAAAGACACAAAAAACACGTTTTAAACACATTTTATTTGAAAGTACCAAGCATACATGAAACAAGGACGTTATCGATGCAGGGAATGCTGCTCAATATGGTTCCCTTCCTGAAGATGTAAAATGTGAAGTCTGTGGACAGCTTGTTCAACTGCGGATCGTAACTGGTCATCTGAGATGCTTCTCACATGCACACTGATACTCTCTTTCAAATCTGCCAAGGTTATCAGACGTTCTCGATAAACAAGGTTTTTTAAGTGTCCCCAAAGCCAAAAATCACACGGATTAAGATCCGGTGAACGAGATGGCCAAGTTGTCGGAAACGCGCGACTGATTATTCTGTCAGTGGTGAAATGTTGGCGAAGAAACTGTTGCACAGGGAGTCCAATGTGTGGAGGTGCTCCATCTTGCATAAAAGTAATGGTGTCAAGGCATTGGCGCTGCTGCAAATGGGGTACAACAAATGTTTCGAGCATCCTTTTGTACCTGTTGGCCGTCACGGTACATGTCTCAAGGCCATTGGAAGAAACCTCTTCGAAAAAGAACGGTCCAAGGATGAATGTGGCTGTGAATCCACACCAGACTGTAACTTTCGGTGAGTGGAGTGGAATCTCTTGGAAGGTACGGGGGTTTGTCGTGTCCCATATGCGACAGTTATGGGTGTTCACTGTTCCACTGAGGTGGAAATGGGCCTCATCGCTCCACAGAATCTGCCACGGCCACGATGCATCCACTTCAACTCTAGCAAGAAATGTCAATGCAAAGGTCAGTCGCATCTCCCTGTCTGTGGCCAGCAATTGTTGATTAGGGCGGATTTTGTACGGGAAACAATGCACCATTTTTCTGAGTACGTTCCACACTGTGCTATAGGGAGCACCCAAGTGTCGTGACACTGCACGTGCACTACTGCAGCCTAAAACATTATCCATTGACTGTTCAACAATACCGGTGGCAACAGCTTCAACGACATCTGAACGAACCGGTTTGCGTCCTCGACCAGGTTGAACTCCAAGATGTCCAGTTTCCTCGAATCAAGCGATCATTCTCCTGAGAGCTTGTGGAAGCAATGGTCCCTTACGCAAATCCTTAAGTCGGCGAAACTCTCGAAGTGCTGCTGGAGCATTTCCTTTATTCTCGTAAAACAACTTCACAAGCAAAGCGCGTTCTGGCAGCGTGACAGCCATCACTAATAAGAATGACATTCCCCACCTTTTAACATGGCTTCTAACCATGCTTTATGCAAATTTTTCTGGTTACAGTATGAAATTGCAGTTACAACGGGAGTTCTAGCTTCTTTACTATTTTTATTTTCCATAAGGGGCAGAAAAATTAAAAAGGAAGCATGGAAGCATTCCATACCGCATAAACATTTTAATTTTTATTATTATTTGTGTCTTTTGATCATAGTTCCAGTTGTGCAGCGCCACCTATCGGTGATTTCAGGAACTAATTTTTTTTCGTGAAATCCGTTTCCCCATATTTTGAATAGTATGTGTACAAAATTTTGAGCCTTTACACTGAGTAGTTCGATATCCATGGAGGTCAGAGTAGGGGTGTTTTATTTCTGGCCACCTTGTATTTGGAATGATATAGCGTTTATTGTTCTTCCCCGTTCTTTTCATTTTCCTGTGGAGGAATTTTTTTAAAAAATACACTTGCTTTCAGTGTTTTTTAAATTATTCCATAGATGGCAGCACAATAAACAAAAGGTTAAATTTCTCTAAGCAACAAGAATTTTCTGTATCTCTCACGTTAGCTCTTTTATTATGAATGGTGGAAAACTAGATTTCTCATTAATTTCTACTGATATTTCAGTGTGATTGTTATTACATTATTCATAAGATAATTTTATTCTTTATTTAATATTTCAGCCTTGATATTTACCATTGATCATTATCTATTATCTTTTCATATTTTATTGACCGCTTTTATTTATAGACTCATTGATAAATTGCTCTTATTCTTTTCTCTCTTTCATTAACTATTTTACTGTTTTTTTCTCTCTCAGTGAAGTCTTTTAAGAGTATATACGTAAGCTAATAAACACGTTGCCTATTTTATTTCATGTCTATAATGTAACAAGGGGAAAAAATGACATGTGAATCTTCAATACTAGAGATAAAAATAAGTTTCAAATTTTAACAGTTGTTTAAAGCTACATATTTTATATCTTCAAGTTTCCTGGGACATTTGATGCATTGAGTTCAAAAGTAAAGGCAGATGAAAAAGTTGAATGATAAGTATACATGTTTACATGTATACATACTTCTAGCTTTTTCCATTTACAATTTATGATATGGACGTAAAGAAACAAATAAAAGTCTTTCCAATCATTTAGGAAGAAAATTTAACATAATTTTTCAAATTTTATTCAAACAGCACTTGCCAAGAACAACCATGCCCTAACCGGGACTCCAACCCGGTAGGCCAAGATCAAGAGGAAGACGCGATATCTCTGTGCCAGGACGCCGACAAAAAAGGGGTGTACTTATAGTTAATAGGTGGATTTACATAAATTTAAAGACATTTATTCAATTTTTTTTGTTAAACTCAGTTAAAAAATATATTTTAAGGAAGACAAGAAAAAAGGGGGGGACAAGAGAACTTTGTTGCAAATTACGGAAAACATTTTTTTTTATTGTTGTGGCATTTGAAACTCGCTTATTCTAAAATACCTAGACCAAGATGTCCAATGAATTCAGAAAAAAAGTATATAATGTTAAGGCATTCAGTAATTTAAGTTTACAGTTAAAATATAAACATGATGCTCTGATATGAAAAATAAACAAAATCACATGCATGTGCTCAATGAACAGCATAAAGCATCCTGCTTGACTGAGCTCATGTGAAACAGAATATTATCTTTCTAACTTTCAGATAAGATGCTTTTGATACCTCCCTTTAGACGAGAAGTCTTTAACAAAACATGCCATGATCAAAAACACAGTCAAGTGATTGTGGTGGCCATATTGCCTGAAAATATTGACTTATCTCAAGGTCTTGTGGGATTTCTTTTTTTAAGGAAGTGGGAATTGAAAAAATAATGTGAAAAGTTCTTTCTTGCCTTATAACAGTTATTTAAGTGTAAAATAACTTTACATCATCCGTAACTGAATTTCAGCCAAACTTCTAATTGAAGTCAAACCTCAAGTTAGCGTGTACAGGTGGGTTTTTTTTTTTTGGAAATTAATATAATCATGAAAAATTGCATCAGATTTTGGTATAGTGCCTCAATAAATAAACTTTTTCGGCCCTGAGTACATCACCCTTTCCTGGGGATGCGGTGGCCTAATGGGAGTGGTCTCAGCTAGTGAGCCGTAGGGCTTCAGGTCCAAAACCCAATTCCACCGAAGAACCGTTAAGTCTGTTAAATCCGTCAGGATCAAATGTTTTCTTGCTGTGGTATGGTGTAGTGTGGAGAGGGGGTGCTAACTCAGCTGCCGGCATCATTACCTAACCATGATTCAAAATTAAGAGGTCCATCCCAAAATAGCCCTAGGGTTGCTTTACAGGGGGACGTTAATATAAATTAACTAAGCTTAATCACCGCTCCCTAATAACATCGACTTGAAAATATGTTTCATTTTGAGCTTTCGAACCGGCTGTAGAGTATGAATGAAATATTAGGCAATAATATCCGCTTCATATAAAGAATAAAAATTTTAAGGTTGCATTTATACTTCTAAATATTCGAACTGAATTTTCCAGAACCTGTATATGTGAATGAATGCTTTTGCACGAACATGAGTTGCTACATATAGTTTAATTATGGATAAGAAAATTTTTATAGTAACTATATCTTTCAATCCTCATATAACTCATTATATATAACTCATTATTTACTGAATGGAAATCTTTCTTACATTCTTTTAAAATAGCGAATACACCTTAAGTAAACTAGAGAATAACGATTTGAAATATTTATCAGTGAAATATTAAATATAATCATATCAGCTTCATATAAAGAGTAAAAAAAAATCTAAGGTATCTGCTGTGGTGATTTTGAGATAAGTAATCCCTAAAAATGGAAAAAATCATTTGGGTACTTTTCCTATTCGAAGGGAAATCCAGCCAATGTAGACAAAAATATTCGAAATGAGTTTGGAATCGACAAATAACATAGAATAATAATCGGAAATGTTTCTGGAATAATTACGAATACCCGATACTTTTTATATCTTGAATCTACTTCGTACAGTATTGGTAAAACTTGTATGATGTTATACATATTTATAAAGGGGAAAAAAGATTGATTATCTGGAATACGCAATAGCCGAAATTTGTATTTGACCCAACGGCAGAGGAAAAGATAAAAATTTAAAAAATATACATTATCATACCTAACAGCAAAGTACTATTTTTAGTAATTAAAAAGTACAAATTTTTAAATTAAATTAATGAAATTAAGTCTCTTTTCCAGAAAAGTCACGTTATTAATCTTTATTAATTATAAGAATGTATCTTTTCTGATTCTATATTGGCTATATTGCTTGATTCAGAGATAACCAATTTTTTACAAATATATTTTAGAGGATAAAACTATGCGTCTGCAGACAAAGTTTTAAAAATTTATTTTAATTCTAAAGTAAGTCACATTTTGGCATTTTTTTACTATAGCTTTTAAAAATATTAGTAAAAATTGTTTAAAAAATGTTTTAAAAATTAAAAAATAATGATACATATTTATTCCTTAATGAAAAATATTACTTACCATTGTTTTATTTACTACGTGATCAATATCTTAAATGAAATTCTCGATGTGCATTAAATTCTTCAACAAATATATATTTAAATAAATTATATCTTAGGGCATCATTATTTATCTAAAACAAAAAAAAAACATTGATTGTTTTTATACAATCGTTTTTAAATGAATTATTCGTGCGATTTTCATACAATAAACAACATCAATCATTCGTTTTTTACGACTCGGAATTCTATTTTATCCAATTACAAGCAACCTAATTGAAAAATAAAACAATGCCGATTCAACTATCTCAGGAATGAATGAAGATATAATTAAATTTTCCTCCTCTTTAGCGGTGAAAATCGAATTAAATCCCTTTATTTAGTGGATTAATGGAAGTAATCGATAAAGTCTTTTCTCTCTTAATAGAGAAATGGTTAAAATGAATATATTATATGTTTACCTATATTACCATATCTGAATTCTGGATGATTGTTATGGATTGAATTAAAAAAACAATGTAGATGTTTTAGATCTTGTATTCCAGTATCTCGAAATATTCTTATATTTTATTGAATTATGAAGGAATGCTATTTTGACAGCTTTGTTATGGATGTTTGCAGAACAATTTTATCATGACTGTATTCGTGAGTTTGAAATTCAATTACAGGTTGGCTTATAATAATTCAATTATGTTTGTTTGGTTTTGCAGCAGAATTTTATAACAGCATAACATCTTTGGAAGCTCTATAGATGAGAATTATTATATTTAATGCGCTATTCTATTTCACAAGATATTTTTAAAACTATGAAATAATATCTATGTATAAAGTTCTTAATTATTTATGAGAAGAATTTGTTTCAGAGAAAGTGGATCATACAAATATTTATTTTCATTGCCAAGTCACGATGATTATTCATCTAGGGGGCGGTTAAACCTATTTTAACACTCGATTAAATTTTGTTTGACACTTATTTCTATAATCTTGACTCCTTCTATGCATATTTTTCTTATTGAACGTAGTTTTTGGTGACATGGCGAGTCCTCACTGTGGAATTTCTAATATCATTTTGCAGCTCAGTGAATACGCTGGAGGAAACTTGTATTTAATGGATATATTAATGTAAAATCGTTCGATGCGACAGTCTAAAACATTCGAATGGCATTTTTGAGTGCGTTTGATTCCTGTCATTCGACATTTAGCAAGGAAAGCAATCACTGTGTTACGTACATTAGCATTTATAAATATAGATATGTAAATTGGTTAGATTTTGATTAATTTTAGCATTATTAAAATCAGGAATTTGATATTTAATAATTGATCTTTCTTGTTACTAATCAAAGTAAATTTATGAAGAAATTAAGCTCTGAAAAACGTTGTTTCATGTTCATATTGTTTAGATTGCAGAATTTATATCTAGTACAAAAATAAGACGCTAACAAAAAGCTTCTTCACGATAACAGCTCATCTTAGGATCTGCCAAATAAATGTCATAATCAAAGAGGGAAATAATTTTTTAAAAAATATCGATAAATTTGTAAATTTATGCATTTACCAATCGTGATCTGAGATAGTAAATTGTTTCCAAGGTTCTCTTTGACTAATCTTAAGGATTTTGTTTCCTGTACTTTGTGTTTCATAATTTGCAATGCTATTTCATGTCTACAAAATTCAAGAACGGAACCTTTATCAAAACTGATAAATTTAATTCGTATCTAATTGTTAAATAAAGGTATTTTAAGTAAATACATTTGGAGCAGACCCTAATTTTTTTTAAATGATTTTATAGAAAGTAGCTTTTTTTAGTACCGCGAGATTGCTGTGAAAACCTTGCTAGGCGACAATCAACGAAAAGAGGATTTAATTTTACCATTACATCATCTTTAAGCTCAAAATTTTTTTTCCACAATACCAATTTTAATTATGTTGGAATTTTGTCCTTTCTGTAAAAATACTTTTCATACAATTTTGAAAAATATATTTCATTGTTAAAAAGAAATTTAAAACCATTTCATTGTTGCATTATAGGGGCAGCGATGGCCTGGTGGTAAGGTCTCGGTTTCAGAACCAGATAGTTTCAGGTTCAAGTTTCCATTCCATCGAAGAACCGTCGTGTAAGCTGGTCTGGTAAGGTTAAAACCGTCAGAGCCAAACGTTCTAGAGCTGGTGTGGCGTGGTGTGGAGAGGGGGGGGGCAGCTCTGAAGTTGTTCTACTCATTCAAAATTATGAAGTCCGTCCCAAAATAGCCTTAGTGTTTCTTTGAAAAGGAGTCTTAATGTAATTAAAGTAAATTGTTACATTGCCTACATTCATATTCATAAATTAAGGGTAATACCGTTCCGCCAAATGGAGATTCCGAAACAAAACAAACATGTCTTATTCATAAAGCACATCTATTAAAAAAATAATTGATATTTGCTCGAGTTTAATACAATTCCATCCCAAGCGAGTAATCGTGCTCAACCGTAACGTTGTCTTTCGATGATATTGTCTTGATGGTGTAGTGTATTTGACCTTCTCCATATGAAAATTCGGCTTGAATGATACTTCAAGATAAATCTAGATTCGTCTCTTTTCAACTCTAAGTTAATCGCTGGCGATATTGAGTTGTATTGAACGGAAACACTGTATAGGCCTGCGAGCATAGAAACCAATGTGTCTTAAACGTATGCACTCTGTTTGCTTTGAAACTGTTGTCATCGGGGCTGAAGATTGCGTATGGGATAGGTTTAATGTTGTGTCCAGCCGGCTTCTTTTGATATTACTGCCAAATGCTGGTCTTCATTCGGCGTTGTAATTCAAATATCCTACAGCGATCAATACTATAAAGTCTACTGACATTTCTATGATCTTGGAATATTTTCCAAAGCCTAGAAATGGCACCAAGTTCTTCAAATATTTTAATATGAGTACACTCACGTTCCAGACGGTCGAAAATTTTGCATTTAATAATTTTTCACTTTCGTTTTCTGTTATAAGTATTCGATCATGGCACTGCAGCTTACAATTTTATTCCTTTGCCTATATACGCTATTTCTTGTAAAGTATTAACGGCGTCTTTGAGTGGAATCATTGAACTTGTATATTTTTCTTGATGATGTGTGTAATAATTCTACGGTCGAATTTGTTTTTTAAATTAGAGTTCGATTTCCATGTCATCAAGAATTATCCTAAATTTACGTACATGAATGTATTTAATCGCGCAAATTTCTGCTTTAATTGGAAGCTAAGAATGAAGAATCCTGTTGCATAATTCAGTAAGTTACGTTTTTAGAAGTAGTAAGAAGCCGTGGATCTTTAATCCATTAAAATAATAAAAAGTGATGTCTTTCATAGTTAGACACTTATAAACCTTCTCTTGGAGATTCCATGGAGATTAAATTATTTAAAAGAAATTTAATTAAAAATAAACACAATTAACGTGTATTACCAAACATCTGGTCACCAAAGATAACTAATTAAAAACCAAATGGGAATGATTTCAAAAATTTTCAAGCATAAATAATGGTTAAACAAAGTTGAAAGAATACATAACTGTATTTTCTATTTTAGATAGATCTTTATATCGATTTTATCCTATAGATCTAAATCTGCTCTGCTCTTACTCTCTTTTAATAAATGATATTACAGATTTCGTCTTTTTTAAACGTTATTATTATTATATTACTTGTATATATGCCCTATTTTTATTTCAGTATCTATCTTATATATCTTGTCTCTATATTAAAATAAAGAGTATAATTATATGCTACTTTTAGTTGTTTTTTACTGTGTTTATTGCTTCTATTTTGATTTATATGTTTTTATATTAAGTAAATACGTTTTACATTATTTTTATCATGTCAGGACAGGATTTTGTTTTGGGAATGAGGTTTGTGGCGTCGACAAAACTCCGTAGGGGTAAAAATAGAAATTTTATTATCTGCACGAGCATCTCAAAAAATCAGCTTTTAATAACACGCTGCCATTGCATTTGCAAAAGCTCTGATTAAAATGAAATAAGTTAATGATTGCAGCAACTTAGGAAAATGCCATTTTGATCACGTGATTATATGAAATGAAATAAATAGGAAATGGGATATTTTTTAAACCAATAAATGGAAGACAAAGTTTTTTGGATCGTTTGCAGTACTAAAGTGATTCATTCAATTAAGCAATTAAAATGAATGCCGGCTTGCTGGCACAGAGGTAGCGCGTCTGCCTCGTGTTCTGGAGGTCCGGGGTTCAAGTCCCGGTTCGGGCATGGTTGTTCTTCTGTGTGCTATCTGTGAGATGTGTGAATGTGCCCCCCTGTAAAAAGGGGCTGTGCAAGCGTATGTGTGTGTGTTTCATCTTCATTTGAGCTAGAAGTCAAACTTCTGCCCTCGGGTGCTCAGGGGTTCATACCCTCAGAAGCTACTGCACCCCTCTTTCCGCGGTAAAAAGCGGACACGACATCATCATCATCATTAAAATGAATAAAAATATAATTTAACTTGTACGGGCATGTGGTGCTTGGTCGTTCAAGAAATGATGCTTTGACATGATACATTGAAATATGCATAGCAGATTTCATTTTAATCTTTATTATATTTCCTTCTATATTCTTCTTATTATTTTTCTTTATCTTTTTATCTTTATTATTTTTTATCTGCATGTTTTTATTTGTATTTGATCTTTTTAAATTGATATTCCTCCTTCAACTATATAATTCGTTTTTCTTTCATTACTCTTATCTTGTACTGAAGTTCTATTTTGCTCCACTATCTCATATATTGTTTTTCTATTTTTTTTTCCTGATCAATGTCTCGTTTGATTTTTACTCCCTTTATGCCCCTCTTACACTCCAAACTTCTGTGAGGAATAAAGAAATCGCCGAAAGCAATAGAATTCCAGTCTCTAACTTAAACTTACTTTTATATACTAGATAAAAAAATTTAAATTTTTTTCTCTTTCACTCTGAATTTTATTTTCATTTCCGATTCTAAGATTTCTGAAAGAAGATCGCATAATTTATGTCGAAATCTGATCAGAAATCCATTCCCCCGCGTTTGCTGTTGACAAGTTTATTTGGCCGGCATTCCATTATTCCCTTTGTTTCCATCTCTTTATACAGTTTTCCTTCATTCTCGTCGCAGTTTCTTTCTTTCCATGTCTTGTTCACTTTGTCACAGTCCAAAGAAATAACGGAAAGCTTTGAAGTGAGCTCGTAAAAGGGACAGAACTTGCATTTTCTGTTCGTGAAAGATAAATAACTTGGGTTCTCTTTGAATGTGTTACCGAATCCATCGGGTAAATACTGTTACTTTGTATCTTATAAACTCAAAAAAATCATTTTGTTAAAATTTCTATGTTTTGAATATTTTGATTGAAATAAAGAAGATTTTACTGTAAATCTGAATTTGAATTACGATTTGAAAAATGTATCATAGGATGAAAAATAAGACAACTAGATTAAATGGATACAAATCCAAGGTTTGTGGGGGTCTTCCTGAAAATTTTCTCTGTACTATCTCATAGAAGTATGTGACCCTCTCTCTGTATCAAAATAGCGGGGGGGGGTGATCTCCTCGCCACTTTCTGGCATACTCTGTAATAAAGATGTCTCAGAGACATTTCCTGGCTTTATCTTGACTTAGTTCCGATATATCAACCTTTGGAGTGAATTTAATATTTTCAGTCACTCTATCCTAGGATATTTTGCGTGTGTTTTGATGATTAATCATTTCCCTGTTCTGATAGTTATTAAAATACCAACTTTTGTTTCAAATATATTTTTCCCAACCAATTGAAATAAAATTTGATACACAACTACAATTGTAATTACAATAAATTTAATGTATGTAGTCATTTAGTTTTTAAACTTATATCTTTTACATGTTTTTGAAAGTAAAGATTGCCCCTTGTTAGGTTTGGCTCATAATTTGATTCTTTTATATTATTATAGATATTAAATTGTTCACACAAGTCTCTTTATTTTGTAATTATCACATTAACTTATATTCTAACAACCCAACAGACAGACATTCTCTTAAAAGGGTTTGCTCGAAATTTGATAGAAATTCATCTAAATTGTCATAGCACTGTATAGATATTTTAATCATCAAAATTAAGTATATCAAATTGATTCCCTATCTTGAATGGTGAGTGAAAAGAGAAAATGGGGTGCAAAGAATTAAAAAAGTTCTAAATACCAGTTTTTTTATATATTCTTCTTAACCAAAAACATGCCTTTAAATGCAAACACATTTTTAAGCATGCATTTCAGTATCTGAGAATTATATATTTCTTCTACGCTAATACGTCTCCTCTAAATCTATCCGCACATTCGGCGAGATATTCGAAATTCTATTGAATAGCAGAATAGGCTCGAAAAGACAATCCACGGAGAAACGCGAATAAAGGTGTAGTAATCTGATTCTCTCACTGAAAGTGAAGAAATGGAATGCCATTAGCGATAGATCCCAAAAATAGGGCGCCGGAGAATGAGTTTGTCAGGTGTTGGAAAGGATCATTAAGTCCCCCCCCCCTCCCATCCAGAATATCTGTTCGTTAACAGCAAAAATAGAACAGATCCTTACCGATGATTCGAATAACAGCTATACATAGTCGCAGGAATAGAATAAACTGCGGACTGTCATTGAGGAGGTCTATAGGTGCTGTCAGGAAATGCGTGCAAGGTATTTTATTATGGAGATATGCACATCCATGATACACGTTAATTTTTAAGCTGGCAAAATTATATATAATTTAAAATATCAACTAATCACTATCAATACCAATAAGCATAATAGAAATGTTCATAATTTTTCTATTTCATTTGGTTTGATATGTCGAAGTCAGATGATGTTTATTTTGAGGAAAAGATTTCAGATACGACCATTGACTAAATTGAGGAGCTGGATTTGCATGATATTCTAGGTAATTTGTGTGATGTCTGTATTCTGTCTATGATATTCTGCGATATTGTGTGAAAAGGGGATTCAAGATTTACATTGAGGCTGATTAAAATTATGGATAAATTAAAAAAATTCAGTCAGCAATACGTTTAAACTGTTGTCTTTAGAGTTTTTCTTAAATATAATTTATTATGGTATTAGTTTTCAAGAATATGAAATTTTTATCTAGTCTTCTAACAAAATTGAAAGCCGGTGACCTGGCCGAGGGGTATTCAATGGAATCTGGGCGTCTTCAATGGAATCTGGGCGTCTTGTTTCGGACATGATTATTCTTTTTTGTTCTATATGTGAGGATGGGGAATATGCCCCTTTAAAAAGAGGCTGTGCCAGCTAATGTGACACATAAAGTAACTATAAGCCGTACTGTTGGCCTTAGTTGGCGCTACTGAGAAAACAAGTGGCCCTCACTCTGCTTGAATCACAGATATATAACTGTCAGTAGATTTGTAAAGTGCCATATTTAACAACAACACAAAATTATAAAATTCGCTAATCTGTGTGCATATGTATGTATGTATGTGCGTGTTTGTGCGAACCCATGTATGTGTTCATGTTTGTTAAACATACTTTTTACAATATCAGACTGATAATAAGACAACTTTAGATTTAAATCAATTAATTTTTCTGTAATAAGTATAGATTATGCACGAGCATTACCAGTGGAAATGTTTTCGTTTGTACCGGAGTACAATAAAAAAATGACATTTTCTCTCTGCTCTTTAGTTGAAAAATCTTTATAGTAATTAATTTGAATATGTTAATTATGAAAAGGGAACTATTAGATATCTTTGCACAAAATATCCAGGTTGTGAAGGATTATTCTCATTCTTGCATATGCACCTTAAAAACTATGTAGTAATTAATTTTTTTAAACCTTATGTTTTAGTTAATTAAAGAAAAACATACGATTTGAATCAAAGAAAATTTTAGAATAAAGTAATATAAACTAATTTAATAAAAACTAATTAAAGTAATTAGTCTTGAAATTAGATTAAAAGATATCATTATACATTTATAAGTTTATATTATAATTTTTAAGTATACATAAAGTTTCAGAAAAAGATTATTCAAGAAGTGAAAAATGATCAAAAGTTTGAAGTATCGGGTATGCAACTTTAGGATTTTCTAAAATGCAAAATTATCACACAGTTTGGAGACATCAAATTACGTTGTACACGTTTTAGATGCATTAAAATTTATTAGATGTATTAAAAGCAGATTATTGCTGCTTTCTTAAATATACAATAATTTATCTGATAGTATAGATTGTAGCCTGGGTGAAAAGACTTGAAGACACAGGCTGTCTTTTATGAGGTTTATTGGTAACATCAAAAACAAAAGGTTCATTATTACACCATAGTGTAGCAGGCCTAGAAAACTATACATAAAGTTTTCTGGAGAGAGCCGAGACACACTCCCCCTAGTAGACGAGTCAATTTGCCTTCTGGAAAAAGAGTATTCTAACATTAACAGACACGTGGTGTTTACATGATTGGCAGCTGGCTCCGCCGAATAAGACCACGTGATTAGCTGAATTCTTAATGTACATTTTTGAACCAGACAACGATTTTCTTGCATCGACATTTTGAGCTGTTGTTTGGATGAAGGAATGCCAGTTAATCTTCACATTAAACAATCTTCAATACTCCACAATTTTGAGTCCATCAGTAGAAATAATTTTTAATATTACTATAAACTGATAATATCAAATAAACAGGATATAGGCGCTTTCCACATTTCAGTCGAAGTTTTTCTGAATAAATCTTCATATAATTGGTTATTACGTTCTAATTAATATCTTTTATTACTTAACATCGTTAATTTAACCCTCTTAATGTTTGTAAAAAATTGAATGTTGTAATCGATTTTTTTAATCAGTTATGAATGCTAGAATTTCCATTGCTGTGCATATTGATGTCCTGAATGGTAATGCATATTTGGTATTTTCAGAAATGTTAGTTAGTCTCTGATTTTATTTAATTTTTTTTCTTCCATTCGAATGACGAAATTTCTAAACTTATATCTAAGTATTTCTTTATTTTTTTAAAGTAATGAGCTATAATTTGAACTAATGATTATAATTTAACTCAAATGATTAATCTAAAAATAATTTGCAATATTGTATACAGTAATAAAAATAATAACAGTAGTAGGATTACAATAACAAAACTCAGTTTTTTGAAACAGATTTTATTACATTTTTTTTATCTCTGTGATAAAAAATATAATTTCTTTCCCCCTTTTTTAATTTTTCAAAAATGCAAAGTATTGAGATCTTTAAGCTATTCTATAATTTATTAGTGAAGTATTTACGCCTCAGAAAATGATGTATCTTTCTTCTATCCAATAAATGTCTCTGTCTTTTCTAAATCAGTGATTTTGCACCCTTGTAGCTGTCTTCATAGGCTTCCCAGAATAATTTATTGGCGAAGTTTCAGCTGCTTCTATCGCCAAATACCGTATAATGTATCAGAGAGTCGCATCCTAAAATTTAAGACTATGACGTAATATCTTGTTTCCGCTTTGAGAATTTCAATGGATTTCAGGATTTTGAAAGATGTATTTGGACCCCGCAATACTCCAGAATATATTAATCTTCCCCTTTGAACTTTATTATTACTATTCGTTATATGTAGACTCGCATTATCTTTAGTTCTAGGAAAGCTATTGTGGTGGCTTAGATAATTTATTGACCGAATATCCAACTATAATCAAATTACTCCAAGATCTATCCGAATGGTTGCCTTGGGTTCTTCGATATAAATATTGAATCTACCTTATAAGTGCCTAAATACAGGGTGATCATGCTTAACATATTCCATACTGTTACTTACATCACTAAAATTCCTTACTGCTTCATTTAAATGTCTCTAGAACTCTACTTTATAACTAGGATCAGTAGTGAGGATGATGTTTCAATCACCAAGTTTTAGATTAATTTTTAAAGCTTTGAATAAAATCAAAACACTACAGACGTAGCGCTAAAAATAACTGAAATATTTTTTAAAAAAACATTTTTAAAGCGATTGAAAAGGGCATGTGTAGTGAAGATTACGAAACAAGAACCTACAGCTTCAATGCATTCAATTTAGCTAAAAAATAGAATAGGGTTGACAGAAAGTCAATTTTTAGCGATCTGACAGACCACACGTTCCCAGTTTAAGTTTAAACAAAATCACCAAAAGAATGCAAAACATATCGCACTGAACTGCGTTCTATGGGCTCGTCTTTTAGAAGCGTTCTCTCCTTCTCTCAAATAAAAATCTATTCTCCTCTCCATAATAAAATAATATTGAGCATTAGGCAAGATTATCAACCCCACGAATACTTCTATTTTTATTATCCAACAGTTAACTTTTTTTTCTTCATACTATAAAGAAGATAAAGGTCTATGCATTTTTGGTATATTTTTCTGAACCTTTCGAAACCAAAATATAGTCATTTCCTTCCAAAATATACCTGCCTACTTTGTAGGTGAGAGAATGTTGACATCATTATAAATTTAATAAATCTAAATAGTTCAGTTAGCAGGAATAGAAAACTATAGACTGATAGACAATCAACACTTTGATGGATTTTATTCAACAATATAAAATTCTCTACTCTTTAAAAGCGAAAAATACACATGTATCTAGTTATTTGATATTTGTGATTATCGTATTCACTGACTCTCACAAATATACTTAATTTTTGAAATTTGATATTAAACCGCATTTGCCGTAAATGCCGCATAGTGAATAACATTCTTCTAGTTTTAATTGCTTTTGATTTACCATTACTAGTTTAATTAAAAAGATGTCTTTCGAACACATCTTTTTAATAATTCTCGAATTTAAAGTTTTAATGATTATAATACTTTTTGCATGTCTCTTATGAAAAAGTAAAAAGGGGATAAGATGTTATCTAAATATTCAAAACCCATCAAAGAAACAAATATTCTTACAAATTAGGAAGAGAAAAAGAAAGAAAATTGTCTATGTAATTGATTACCAAATTCCTTTGGGACCGAAGATTTGATACTGATTCAGCTACCGAATCACGTTTTCGAGATTTTCGACGGATGCTGCTTCATTTTTTTCAGAGTTGGCAGAGTTCTAGATTTATCTCTTAAATTGATCCTTAATAAAATCCTTGTCCTGACGAAATTAAATGTATATTCGAAAGAGTACAATAAAATAATTGTGACGCGATGAAATTCAGTTGAGTTTTTTTTCTATTTTACTTCTTTTTTTATCTATAAGATTCATTCTGCAGTGAATCATTTTTATGAGGAATCTCCAATTATTTGTGTTGATGATAAAAATAATATTAATATTAATAACAATTCACTTAAATGACACACTGATTATTTTATTGAGGATAAAACAGAAAATATTAGTAAGGTAGAAATTAAGGATAAAGTAAAATTATCATCGGAGCTATTGTTCTTTTTCCAAAACAATTTTGTTTCCTGATAACGAGAAAATAAATAATCTATTATTTTTAATTTATGATATTTATTCTGAAATTATGGAATCGAATAAATAAAGAAAAACTAGAAATAAAGCATTTAATTATGATTATTAATTGTTTTTTTATCAGAAAAAGTATTGAAAGCAACTACTGTTTATGAAAATAAGGAAATTGATTTGCTTCAGAAAGGGTTTCGCTAATGGAAATGTGAGTAATTTGTTTGTAAAACAAAATTTCGAATTCATATGGTCGCTTACTATTTGGTTAATAAGAAGCATTTTCTGTTAAGAAATTTTAAAGTTGATGCAAACTGAATGTTAATCAAGTCACCCCATCTAAATATTCATCGGCGATAACATTAAATGAAAATATATTTAACATTCATTCAGATACGTTCTTCTCTTGAATTTCCTCTGTCCCAGACTGCATTATCTATTTATTTGTTTTATTTAATTCATGTCGTTTCGGATTGCATTATCTATAACTCGATTCGGGTACTTCTTTTCATATTATGTTATTTATTTCTCTGTTACATTCAATTTCGTTTCAAATTGCATTATCCACTGCGTTGTGGCATTCATTCAAATGCGTGTCATATTTTATTCTATGATTTTATGTTTCATTTAACGTCACAAATAAATTCTTCTTTATTATTTGAAAATAACTGATATTTTGAAAGCACTTATAATGCATTTAAGTGTGCTCGTAAATTAAATTTACAAATTTAGTATGTGTTATTTTTTTAAATTTGAAACTACATTTTCGTGATTATCAAGGTCCATGGTTCACAATTTATGGATATTTTTATTAAATAACTGGTTGATATATCCATGTTGTTCTGCGCTTAAGTTTGCTTATTGTATAAATAAACAAAAACCAAACGTATATTATTTTAAATCATATAATTACCAAATATCTATATTAAACCTCAAAATGTTTTAGAGACCTCAAAACTAATTTGATTAGCGATTAATTAATATCAAAGATTTGAGATGAATGGCACTCTTTTTTGAGAATTTAGCACATTCGCAAACATATTATTTAAAAAAAGGAATTGCGTTTAAATTAATTTTTAAAATTAATTAAAATTAGAGAAGTAATCGACCGAAAGTGAAATTTCTGACATTAAAATGAAGCTTTCTGAAACTTTAAAATAGTCTAATGTTTATGTAATAAGATCCAAAGCTATGGGAGAAAAACTTAAAATCATTCTATTTCTATTCCACGTGCATTAAATGGACATGAAAATGTGAAAGTGAAATATTTTAGGTACTAAGAAACACGTGCCAGTTTCTTTTCATATCCGAAGAGTGAATGGAATTGTATAAGTTTCAACAAACAAGCATATATATATATATATATAATATAAAAGCGTATATCGGAAACAGAGAAGAGATTTTTGAATTTTTAAATTCGTTTTATTTTCATTTTGGGAGGCACAAGCAGCATTGACAAGGCGCACCCGTTCTCAGAGAGATCTAAGAGAAGATTAATGTAAAAGAAAGAAATTGCCTGGTCCTATTTATAATGCAATTTTGATGGGGATTTCTAAACACGCGCCGATTAGGAAAAGCGAAACACATGGATCTTTTTAGAATAATTTGTTTGGATCAGCAATATTTTATCTGTTCTCTCAGAGCGTGGGAAGGGTTGACTAAATCATTTCCCCCGAGATGTTAATGGATTAATTAAAAAGAAAAAGTGGTGGAATGATATCAGGAAATAAGAGGAGAGAGAGAACTTATATATTTTATTTTCTGTACTAGGTTATTATGATGTGTTCTTTCTCTTGTATAAAAAATATGTTATACTTTAAAATTCTTCAAATGTTTTATAGAAACTGCGTTTTAGTGCGAATTCTTTGCCAATTTCCAAATTATTGAAATTATCTTCGGTTTCCTTTTGGGTTTCCTATAATGCTTCTTTGCTTTTCATTTCTCAAGTAAAACACTATCCCCACAGAAGACCCACTAGAACGTCCGGGATTTCAATTATTCTTAAACGTTCACAGGTTCATTTCAACACCATGATGTAAAATGTATAAAGGGCCGGGATGGCCTGGTTGGTAGAGCGTTGAATTCGTACTCCTTAGGTTACGGATTCGTGGCTCACCGGCCAAAACATTCCCCGAGTGTATGGCGATTGGCGCTCGTTAAATCTGTTCGTGGTTGCAAAGTCCACCATATCGAGAGTAATATCACTGGAGGTACTGGGTCAGAGGTGATCCTTCTCTGTTCCAGATTGAAATTACTATCTGAGATGAATGAATGAATTTGCATGAAAGAAGTCCGCTCCCTAAAAAGGGTTGTGAAGTGTGTAGCTAAGTCGTACTCTTGACACTAGATGGCGCTGCTTGTAAAACAATAGACGTATATCTCCGGCTTAAAATCTGCTGATGTATCGGCGGGGCTTGTCCACGGCAAGTGCCATTAGTCACAACAATAACAACAAAATGTATAAAATAATTGTATTAGCTGAACAATTGCAGTATTGCTGTTCAGTAGTGTTTACTATTAAGATTTTTTAAATATTGTTTCATGTAATTAACATATATTATGGTCCTTTATATCAATAAAAATATAACAAAACAAATCTCGCTTAATCTTGTAAAATGAAATAAATCAACTATATTCCTAATTATTAAGATAGTAATCAAAATCGTAGATTTTTTTTTAAAATTTAAATATTTTAATCATTATTTATCATTTTTATGCATAATATTTTGTATGTACCTCATTTGCAATGGATACAGTGGTGGTCAATTTTTCCTGTACAGTGTCCACACACCAACATTTTTATATGCACAGATTTTTTTAGTTGCATTTTCCATTACACTCTTTAATTTCTCCATTTTTGCATTTTATCGGATTTTTTAATTCTTTCAAATTCAGTTTTTATTACAAGAATATTAACAATTTCATCTGTAATTTTTTTTCACAGCCACTTTCGCGCTACCCTAGGTCTTCATCGGAATCTAAATTAAAACAAGATGGCTCCCCAACATTCGATTCTTTATCAGAAAGCTCTCGTAACAAACTAGCAATCTCATCAGGGTTTAGACCTTTTCTACGAGCCATCATTTCAGGGTGTTTGTTCTGCATAAGGTTTGAAAATTCAATGTTTTTTTTTATTAACTATAAGCAAATGCTATGTAATAATGTTCTTAGACACAACAGTTTTAGAGTAATTGATTCATTTCTGCTGAATACTCAATACCACTGCATTCAAGGTTAAACAAATGTGCGATAGTTCTTTGGGAAGCTTGTTTTACTAAGTGAACTCTCTTTTATTGAAAGATACATATGCATAATGATACATTGCCTTCGTGTCGAAATGGCGCGAGTGGATGTTCTAGGTATATTTTATATTCAAATCTATCCTAATTAGAATTAAATTCTCCTAATTAAAGTCTCTCCTAGAACCGCAGAACTTTTTCTGTGTAATCATCAGAGAAAACCATTAAAATTCTCCAAAAATTTTGTAATTCCCTGAAAGATCAAAACAAATTAAACAGACATGGACACCCAAACGACACCGATAGACATTCTAGCGCTAAGCGATGCGACAAGGTAACAAATTTAAATATAAATCTGATTCTGAGCCAAAACAGTCAGGGTAGAAATTTTAATTTCCCAGAAAAAAACCTTAAATCGAAAGAGAATTATAGAATTTTTTTATTAATTGACATATTATTTTATGAACAAAAAATACTTTTTTTGAATAAATCATTGTTGCAGGAAACTCTCCCGAAATATATTTGTGGAAACGTCTAATCGATCTTCTAAATAATAAAGATAATTTATTCCGTATGATACCTTGGAATCACAATAGCAAAACTGTAGTAAACAGAGTTACATAATTAACAAATTATTATTATGAAACTACAATAGACTCAAATTGAAATTTTTACTGCACAAGGAAAAGATATTACACATTAGCAACAATATTTTTACAAATGTGTGCTATCATTTATCTTCAGATTGGATTCCAAAACCAGAACCAGTTATAGTGATAACTTAAAACTTTCTTTTAGAAAAACTATATATATATATATATATATATATATATATATATATATATATAATATAATACGTCATTTATGAAGCAAATTTGGCAGCACACATACTGCTTTTTTTCCTTGTTAAAACTTATATATTTTTTTCTTCTTAATAATTTCTTTTTTTTACATTAAGAGGACTAAATCAACTAAAATATTTGAAAATTTTCTGAATTATAAAGGACATTTCTCTTTCTTTAACAAAAATCACCTTATAAAATATAAAAGGCCAGGAATAACAAAGACAGAGATGAAGTCTTATATCATATCTAAACTCATAGAAAGGAGTCAACATTTTATACGAAAAAATCACCAAAGATACAAACATCATCAACAAGACTAGTTTATTCCATGATCGAAGCACGTACCGAGATTTTGTTTGATGTTTCTCTCCTCCGTTTATATTTTGGAAGCGTTCGAGTTTCATCTCTCTCAATTTAACTTTAATAGAAACCTTAACTTGGCTAAATAAAATATCTTTCCGGAGACGAAAAGATAAAAACAACTTTTACGTGATGTGATTTAGCGGAAGGATGTTTTTCCCTCTTACTGCAATGTTTTCAATAAATAATTTATTTTTATGAAAATAATGTGATTATTTTTTTACAACTACTAGAAGAAAAAGGAATACATTTATCGTTTGAATCAGAGTTATTACAACCATATAAATTTTTATATGTTTTTATTATTTTTATTTTAATTTATCTTTTGGAAAATTTGATATTTAAAAAAGTTAACTGTGGATTTGCAACAGAAAAAAATGACAGATAAAGATAAACAAGTAAAATAAAAAAAATCAATTTCTACTTATGTCAAGAAAGAAAATTTTTATTTTAGTTACCTTTTATTAAATAATTACAGTTAATATAAATAATTTATCAAAAAATTATTGGTTTTCGCAAGAATTGAACTTATTTTCTTCACTTTCACGAGAAAAATATTGAAACGCTTGCGTTTTACCTATTCAGCTACTCGAAATTATTAATAAAAAGTTGGACTTTTAATCTCTACCTTTTTAAAGTTTTACTTAATTTTATACAAATTAATTCTTTTACAAAGACTAGCAATTTTATACAAAGTTTAATAATTACATATAAATTGATATAACTGTAGAAAAAATTTATATAAAGGCAAATTTGGGTTTACATTTTTCGAATAAATTTGGTAAATGAAATGATTTTTGTTATTTGAAATTCTGCTTATAAAATAGCTTCCTTATACATACAAAACAATTGAAGAAAAAAATATTTATTAAATAATTCAAAATAAGCTAAATTTATGTCATAATGTTTTGAATCTTTCACTATATTCTATATTACAACGCGATAAATATTTTCACAAATTACATTTGATTGATTTTAGGCTCTTTGTTATAAAGATTCGCTTTACTTTATCAATCCATATTTGACACATTAATTTTTATATTTATTTTATCGTAATAGGAAATTTAAAAAGAAAAAGTAGTGGATTTTTTTTAAAAAAATTATATCTGTCTGTCTGTGAGCATGAATATTCAGAAGTCTGTGAAAAATAGCTGGAATTTGGTTTGCTGTCTTTATACCAATATTGTGTGTTTATGTCAAATTTTACAAGAACTCTAGCAAGGAAAGATAGTTTTCTGTTGTCTGGGAGCAAGCGAAAAGTTGCCAAATAACGCAGAATGCAGCCAAATTTCTTACAGCAATTTTAATGTGAAAAATCACCAAATAATGTAGAATTCAGCCAAATTTCTTTGACGATTTTTTGCTTGCTAACGGTTAACGGAAACGAATCCAAAGTAAAATTAATTCTTCTTTCGATATGAATCCAATCCAACATGATGGTTAAAAAAATTGAAAAATAAGTAAATAAATAAAATAGATATAAAAAATTTAGTATTCTATTATCTAGACTGCATTTTAGTATCGAATTTTGAATTAAATGTATCAAAGGAATAAATAAATGTTGATCAGCACATTAGACATAGGTAGACAAATTTTAGTGTGTCGTCATGTAGCTAATTACGAGTCTGTGTCAAATTTTTGCTCCAATTGTCGAAACCAAATTGATCAATAATTCGTTTCTTCACTTTCCAATCAAGTTCGAGAGCCTTTAATATCGATCAAGCTAATAAATCGTAAATTTAGTAGTTTTTCAAAAATCTGCAATTTTTATGCGGAATGGTAGGTTTAATTACCTTTTATAAATTTAAACAAGTAATTCTTGTATAGGATTATAAAAAATTTTTCGTTCATCTCAAAAACGAGTGTAATGTTTTGGATGATATTTTATATTTAGATAATGTTTTGCATTTTAAGTTCATCGTCTTTCCTGACAAAATGCGGTTTTACGGAAAACAAATGTAACTAGCTATAACAACCTCTTTCTATTTGTTCTCATGCCATCAATTTCATATAGAGCCATTTCAGAGCTAATTTCCCCATGATAAAATTGTGTATAAGCTTAAAAATATTAATATTGATAGATAAATTGTAAAATAAAGGTTAAAATTTAGCAGATTGTTTCTAATAACATGTTACATAATTAAGTACATTAGGTGATTCGGGTCTAAATATCTTCTTCAATAAAATAAAATTTGACGAAGAAACAAAAATTCCAAGAAAAACTGAATTTCTGAAATATTTTTAAGTACTTTAAAACCTTTCGTATAAAGTTTAAGACTACTTTCGCTGAATAATTTAAGGTGTCCAATTTTTCTTTAATTTTGTTGTTAATGAGTCAATTCTGATATCACATTACGTGTATTTGTACGAATGCCATATATTCTATTTTTATTTTTCACTTCAAAAACACATGACAAGTTTTTTGAAATTGTGAAAAATAAAAAAATTAGAATATTTGCAATGAAAATAATTTTAATTATTCTAAAACACTTAATTCGTGTGGCTTCTTAAAGATATATTTTTCCAAGCTTATTTAAAACATTGTTTTAATCTTTCTTTATGAGAAAAAAATCCCAACGATAAATATTTAAATTTTAAACTAAAAATAAAATGCTTATCTTATAAAATGCATTCAGAATAGTATCAGAGTATATCGCTGTTGTTCAGAAAGTAGCAACAGCAATACATTATTCTAAAACATGCTATTTATTCCCGCTATACATTTTTTATTATTGTAACTTGAATATTTTAGCATCACAGCTCCAAAGCCAAGCAAAACATCAGGAGAAAATGCATTATAAAATCTCCGCTATCATCTTTATTGCAAACACGCCATCAATTTTCCAAAATGCCAAAGAGCATATTTTCTGCAAAATACATTTTTTTTTTTTGGTTTTGATACCGTTCCGCTCAAAGTACCTCAAAAGCAGTGCGATTTACTTTCTCTCCTTAACAAAGAGTCGAATAAATTGAAACTGGATTCGGAAAAATGTTATCAAAATATCGGAACTTAAACCGATATTTTGTCCGGAAAATATCTTAAAAAGCAAACTTTATGTAGACAGGGAAAGAGAGATGGAAGCGAAAAAAAGTATATTACTTGATACTACATATTCCGTTCAGTCTGAAGATATGAAGAAGATCTTATTCCATCAATGAAGAACATATTCAAGATCTTTGTGCACTTTTCTTCTTTTTTCAGTAAGAATTCTTAATTTATTTTCTGGAATTTAGATTGAGTAGAAATTTTATCTTGTTCAAATAAAACAGGTTTTTTCAGGAAGAAAGAGATAGCAATCTTTATTGACTTGATTCAATATAGATAACAATCAATCTCCGTTGTTTTTATAAATTTAATTCAATTTTCTGTACTTATTTTTTTCTTAGATATATTGAACTTCATTTGAAAATTGCTAGTTTTTGTTCATTTTGTTGGAATTACAATCAGTCTTCGACACAATAAAAAGCCTTTTTTACTGCCTTGTAATCCTATCCCACATCCCGAAGACGTTGTCAATATGCCTTTCAATCCATAAATATTTGCAAAACATTAGAAATATTTATTATGCACCAAGTTCATAAATTATGCTGAGCTTTTCGTCAAGTAAGCACACTCTTCCAAATCAAAATTTGACACTTTTCCAAAATTTTGAATTGCATTTTTTTATTATCCATGACCGAAATACAATTGTTCAGTTAACTTCATTACATTGTTGCGTACAATCCATATTATTTGAAATTTGACGGATCAGGTTTTGAATATTGTCGCAGAATGCTGAAGATGTAGTCTTCAAACTTTATTTTGTAGATTATGAATGGCCATAGTTTACTAAAGGTTATCAATAATTGAGAATTTGACAATAATTAATCCTCTGACGACAATGAAGCCTCGATTTATCTTCCTGCTGAAGCTCATTTCTTGATTTCCCATTAGTGATTTCTTTCCAAATCATTTTAATAAAGTGCTGCTGTTCTATTAATTAGCTAATTCTTTGCATCTATAAAAGGTCTGAAATTCCTAAAACGATTTGTTTATATCTGATTTGTGCGTGTTATAATATATATATATTATATTTAGTTAATATATTTTTTAAATGTATGTGGGAATAAATATTTTATAAATGGCTTAAAAATGGCGCTACTTCTTATTTAGAATTTTTTTGTAACTTTTGACAATATTGCCATAGTCTTTAAAAAAATAAATTATCATTGTTGAAACCGAATATTATACAAAATATAAAATTCTAATCTTTATCTCTGTTAGTAATTAATGGGAATGTATTTTCGTATGTAGGGTGAGAATTTCAACAGGCCAGATAGTTTAACCTTGATTTACCAAAATCAATGAAAATTAAGTAACAGTCGGTGATTAATGTGAAGTCTTAGTTAATTGACATTAAGTGAGAGTTTGTAATTTATATTTAACTAAAAAATAAGGTGAATCCGAAATTTTTCAGTGATATTTTCCGAGTATTAAGCAGCATAAATATGACTTTCATATTTCAAAAAAATTACTATCTTAATATTTCTATGCCTGTACTAATATGATCGCTTATTTTCCAAATTAATTAAACTTCAGTACATAGTGTAAGTTAGAAAAAATTGTATCATTCTTTCAGGACTTCTTTAGGATTAAGTATTAAATCTTAAATGTGATTGTATTTTTTAAAAATTTGCTGTTGTTTCTTGTGATATGTTTGGATGCACAAAAGTATAGTTAGGAAATTAAGTAAAATCCTTGAACAGTAAAAGAAACGATGTGAAGTTTCTAAAATAACATGAATTGAATATATATCAAAATTCGAAGTATAAAAATATTTTCTGTAAATGACATTAAGAACAAATTTTACGAAATATCTAAACTGTTCACCAAAGGAGACTTGTATTTAGTGTATGTTTATAAAAAACTTAACTTTTTTATTAAATAGAACAACTTCCTGTTGATAAAAGTTTATTTTGTTAAATGAACCACTACTATTTCAAAGGCTTTATTTAATCCCGCAGTTCTTAGATATGGAATCTGTTGGTTTCAGTCGCAGCTGTTTATTTTGGAAACAAATGGCACCTCAATTTTTTTTATCATCAATGACAGTTATCTTTTTTATATATAAATATATTATATAGTTTCTTTTGAATAGATGACTTTTAATAAAAGCAAACGATAATTAATGAAGTAGACGAATTTTTCTCCAAATATTGGGAAAAAGAAACCAGAATCTAATCACAACTGAATAAAAAAATAAAATAAACTAGGAAAATGAGAGCCTTACATAAGAAGAAGACCAAAAAAATGATCATCACACATCTGGCCTTGTGCCAAGTCTGATCTGTAATCTAAGCAGCTCAGCTATCGTCACAGATAGTGTAAGGATGCTTCGCTGTAGCTTACAGTCATTGCGTGGTAAGAAAAATTTAATGAATATATCCAACTTACTGATTTTTCACCATATTTTTTTTCTGTTTTCATTGAATTATTATTTCATTCTTTTTCTAATTAATTTTTAAAGCTTTAAAATCCAGACCTAATTAAATACGCAAATGCAAACTTTTACAATAATTCCAAAAAATGCTGTAATTTTTTTAACCTTGGAAAATATTGCATGCTTTCAAAAAATATATGCAAAAAAATTATAATCTGTAATTTATAATCTTCAAATTTATATCTGAAATTTATTATAAAAATGTTTAATAGATATAAATAAATATTTGAGGTTTAGTTATATTTTTACATATCATGTGTTTAGTAGAATATCTTGTAACTGAAAATTTCCACTTTTCAATAACACGAAGTTTTATTTCAAATGCTGAATCTTAAAAAAAAACTAAACACATTTCGTCCAAATCAATACAACTAAAAACATTAACTAGTTTTTAAATCAATATTTATTGCAAAAAATATATATAAATATTTTTTTTTCTGAATGTTGCAATATAAAAGTAAACTTTGAAAGAGATAGGAGTTACTGTCTCCGTTTGATAAAAATACAGAATCAGCAATAAAAATCACAGACGGGGGGGGGCGAAATTACATCAAACAAGAAGACAATATTTTATTTGGACACGTTAAACGAATGGAGGCATTACCAAATGAAAGACGAAACAAAACGAAGGCGTCTATGGCGCTGGTTAAATTCGGTTTCCAATTCACAAATTAAATTGGTTCGAAGACTTCTAATTTATTCCTACCACGGAATTACGTATCTGATATTTTTCAACGATGATTCTTGATGTTCTTTTTAAGTCAGCAGTGTCTGAGATTTAATGGATATTGTAATTAACTTTAAAAGAAATCCGAACCTTTGTTAAATAAAATAATTTTTATGAGAGAGGGAAATGATCTTTTGCAACTTGATGGATTTTTCAAATCCTTCTAGTATCTCATATATATATATATATATATATATAACCTTTGATTGGAAAAAAATTTGGAGAGTCATAGCCGAAAGTCATCAAATATAAACGCATATTGATTTTTTAAATTCAATTTTTTTATTTCAGCACTAGAAGTACGCTGCGCAGCACACAACAGCCTTAGGTTTACATACCGAGAGAGGATAGAAAAAAAAGAGCCGAAACATTTGTCTCTAGTCTTATATACTATGATATTCTCATATATCACACACGTGTAGATTTTCGGCATCAATTCTGATACATTTGACCTTGACAAGAGAAACCGGATTATTTCAGAAGAATATTTTATATAAGTGATTTATTACTCATCGAAGGAATCCTCTAAAATAATATTGACACCGTTGATTTATTATTCATCCAGTTGGCACGTAGACTCAATTGCGCATTACTTTTATGATATTTGATTTGATTTATTAATGGATCAGGAAGCTACTATGAGCCAAATTATGACAAAACTTTAGAAATTTATTGCATTTAAAATTAGTGTTTAAAATATCATTAAATATATATGATTTTTACGAGCGGGCGAGCTCAGCAGGGATTCACCGAGGTTGGCGGCGTTTGGCAACGAGCTTCACTCCAGCCATGTTGGTTTGTCGAAAAGAATAGTCTGATAGCCGCTGAACGACTCACGAAACCCCGCTTGCTTTTGGACGCTCGCTCGGCTATATAAGAATTGCCGTAGTTTCGGCAGTGTTTCCTCTCGGAAGAGAAGCGACTCGTTGTAGCTTTTTTCGCTTGTTATTAGTGAGATGTGTTTACGTTTGTTGTTGAGGATGTAATATTGAGGTCGCTGTGATTCACTGTTTGCTATGCTATACGATATCTCTTTTGCAGTTTGTGCGTAACGTTTGTATTTACGCTGTTAGTGACTGTTGACTGCTGGATTGCTTTTGTCTGAAGTTTTCCTTTCTCAAGTCTGTAATAAGTTTGTTTGTGATGCCCTCAAATAAAGTCCATTCAATACGAACCCGCTATGTTAATAACGTAAAAACTGGTGTCAGTAGTAGGATTGAATGGTGAAAACTATAAAAGGGATGGAGGAAGCAGATAAAACAAAATTCGAGCAGCTTTTTGCTTTCATTAAAGAAATGGAGAAGAAGATAGAACAAGGGCAAGAGAAGATGGAGAAGATAGAACAAGTTCAAGAGAAGATGTAGAAGATAGGACAAAACTATGTTGAATATTCCGAATCATTGTATCGTTATCTTGAACCTTTTTCACCAAAGCTTCCAATTTGTTGTTGATTGATTCACCAATATTAGCTTGGTCTTGTTCTATCTTCTCTTGCCCTTGTTCTATCTTCTTCTCCTTTTCCTTAATGAAAGCGAAAAGCTGTCCACATTTTGTTTTATCTGCTTCCTCCATTGCCAAAATTCAAGAAAAAGGTGTGTGATTATTAAATTTCTATCAATAAAAATTGTTTTTTAAATATTAAAAGGGGGTAAGATTTATTTTTTACGATGATATTTTTATAGTATCCTAAAAATGATAAATTTCATTTTAATTTCATAAAATTTGTTCCGAGATGCATATATCTACCTTTTCAGTTAATTATATTCTGTATATTTAGAAACTGTAGGTAAGATAGTCTGACCTGTTGGACGTGATCAAGCGCATTTATTTAGTAGAGATATTTAATTGGTAATTTTGTTTTCGAGTTTGTTGCCAAGTTTGAAAGTTGTCATCCATAAAAACTATATTGCAGGTTCTAACGTTACACCATCCAGGGTTTGTTGTCTTCTACAAACATTGTGGCAACTGAAACGTCCTTATATTTTCTAGAAGATAGAAATTGCTTTCCTTCTTTATTCCCTTAACAAAAACACAGAGTAAACAGAAAGCAGGAAAGGAGCCAGAATGTCTTTTATCATCCAAGTGCATGAAAAGAAACCAATATTTGTCTGAACAATTGCCAAGAGATCAAACGTTGCGAAGTAATCGAGATTTCCAACTTATTCCATCACCTAAGCACGTTTCTGAGATTTGTGGAGATGCTTCTTCCTCCTCCTTTTAGGTTTCAACTGAATTTGAGATTTTTTTTTCGAATTTAGGCTTAATACAATTTCTTTCTGTTTATATAAAATATTTGTTCAGAGGGAAAACAATGAAGCAATCTTAATACGATGAGCTTTACATAAGATAGTATTGGATTGTTTTAATTTGGGGGAAATTCCGTTTCATTCTTCTGGAAGTGATTTCTTTTCAAAGAAAGCAGTGAACGGCTGTCACTACATACTAAGTGGAAGCTAAGAAATAAATATTTGTTCCAAGGAAGCGTTGAAAAAATTTCCACACTTGCCTGGAGCGTCCAATCTGTTTCTGCGTTTGCCCCGTCCACTTTAGTGGGACGCTATATGAGCTATATATCCTATCGCTATATATCTTACGCTATATCGCTTTTATAATAATAATTAGAAAATAAATAGATGCAAGCGCAAGAGTTTTTTTAATCAATTATAAAGTTTCAATAAAAATTGAATATTTCAATAATTTTACTCTTTTATGCATCAGTGAATATTTTAATAAACTAAAAATTTATTTTAGAAACTTGGCAACATTGGAAGATTAATTTGAAAGATGCTCATTTTTAGATTATTGATGTTACATAAAATTATTAATGAAGTTGTATTTATCAGATTCAGAAATCTGAATTAACAAAAATTTATTAAACCCGGCGTAAATAATTGAAACATAAAGTAAAAAGTAAACATAAGTAAAGTATCATAACCAGAAATATAGTATACAAAAGTACTATTTACTTATAGTAAAGCTTATTTGTTATTACGATAAAAAATTAATTAAATGAAAGAAAAGTATTAAATTACTTCTTGTTTTAATTTTTTGACGAGTAGTTTCGCTAAGTATATATTTCGTATATGAAAGTTTAAAAAAATCTGTTATAAGTTTTATTTGACATACCTTAAATATTATTAGGACTAAAATATAGTGCTATAATTTATTTTATTCCATCATTAGATAATTAATTCTTAAAAGATAAAATCATGTCATCAAACTGCAACAAATATCTTCTTTGAGTGCAATTTGATGTTTCGTGTAATATTTTATTAATGTTTAAATTTTTCAATAAGGACGACTTGTTATATTGCAATTCAAGGGGCCAGTCAAAAGTATATTTCACTGGCTCCTGTAGCTGCAATACAATTTGTTTGGAAATCACATAATAACTGTATCATGACCCTATTCTGTTCCTGGATAGAGCTTAGGTATTTTAATGTCTTTTGTTTAATTCACAATAAATATCCCTATATATATCTTGTTGAAATAGACACAACACACAATAAAATAAATATTTCGGAATAAAAGAAATATTTTTTAAAAACTAAAAAAATTTCTAAGTAAAAATTTTTTGAAAAAAATTATTTTTGTTAACCCTCTAAGGGTTATGCACGTATTTCTACGTAGCCGCAAGACATCACCGCAAGGGCGCTGCACGTATTTTAACGTAGGCTAAAAGTCGACACTCTTTCGCTATGCACGGAAAATAACGTAGGGGGTTGTCGGTTCTCCTAGCGTTGCCGACGCATTTTAACGTTTTTCTTTCCCCCAACAAGTTTGGACATCTTTATGGATTGGAAGGGAGTCAGCACAATGGATGTTTTACGACCATTCAAGGATGCCAAAGGAACTGAGGGCTCGAAGAGCCCTTAAGGGCAAAAGGGCGTTTTGTATGGTCACGGATTAAGAGAGGAACAAGATATCAATGAATAAAAGAGGAACAAAAAAGTTTCTCAAATTGTGTGTCCCATAAGCGTCTGTGTGTACTTAGATTTAATTTGTATTTAGTTTCAATAGTATTTCTTGGATAAAGCTTATTTGAACAAAATTTTGTTTTAAAGTTCCATTGAATTTTTATTCAGAATGCGGTTTTATGCTCTCTTGTGATTAAACATCGCACTGAAGCATTAGAAACTCAGAAGGAATATATTTGAAAAATTGCTATCAATATATAATTAATAAATTAAATATATTTCGCATTTACAATTAAACTATTTTTTAAATGAAAATTTATGTTTTTTACTCTAATCTCTACCTCCAATTATTTTTCTTCGCTCAACGTAAACAGATGTGATTGAATTTTGTGTTTTAAAGTAGCCTAAATTTTGAAGAATATAATAAAGTATACTGTTTTATTGTTTCTCTTTTCAGATTTATATTGTGTAATAGCATGAAATTATGTGTTCGATTTTTTACTATGCAACTACTTTTTAAAGTTGTATACTGAACGGAATGAAATAATCTCTTTCAAATTCATAAAAGAAACAATAAAAACATTTTTTTAATTATTTATATCTGGGAAGTTTAGTTATTAATGCTTAGATATTTACTAATATTATTAACAATTAATATTTAACTTTTAATACTTCGTTATTAGTATTTATACCTTGATGTAGATAAAAGAAATAGCAAAATAAATTAAATTAAATGTTTGAAAAATTTTAACTGAATCCATTTTAAAAGTTTTGACTCTGTAAACTATCTTAACAATTTTTTTTAATAGTTTATCAAAGAAGATACTTTTCTTAGATAAAACGGTAGATATATAAAATTTTTAAAAAACTCAAAAATTCTGCATTTATTTTACAGTTTTTAAGCAATTTTTTCTTTGTTATGCTAAAGAGACTTCTTCATTAGAGGCTAAAATCTGAATGGATAAATCACATAGCTTTTGAAAAATCTTGTGCAAAATGCAGCACGACTTTTAATGACATGATTTGAACTTACTAATGGAAAATAATGCAAATAAAGGCTTCAATGCTGCGTGAACAATAAACTATTTATGAAAATGGAAAAGTTTTAGAGTTCATAGCTATGGCTTGAAATCATAAACTGTTATTTACTAAGATCAAATAAATGAATTTGCATTACTTTACTCAAATTTTGGCAGGTGTTTCTTATGGAAGAAAACTTCATAAACTGCACACTTTGGTGTGGAACGATATTAAAAGTTGTCGGACCCAAACTTGAAAGTAATTTTTATCAAGATTTTATTATTATTATTATTATTATTATTATTATTATTAAAAGTAATCTAAGGATTTACAATCATGATAAAGATCAATGGTAGTATTAATCTTCATATTTTCTCAAACGCTTATGCAATGTAGCGCTATCCGTATTTTTTAGTATATTTGAATAGAAACAATTATGAATTTTGAATCTTTTATATTGGAGTGAAAATTCTATATTTTTGCAGTAAAGATGTCAAAGCAACGTACCAAACTTCATTTATCTATTTTTTTTTGTATTTTAAAATAATTGCTCAAACACTCACGGAAAGACTGACTCATGGATAATCAATATTTTGACACATTATATTTAAAAAATTTAATACAAATCTACATTTTGATAATTTTGTACGACACGTATAATATATCAAGGTGTTTCTGTTTTGAAATATCATGTATACGCAAACACGACTTTTACATACAGATTCAGGCATACAGATTTCCTATCAACTAGTTTCATCTAATATTTGACACAAGATTACATCTAACTTATTTACAATTAATTTAAGAAAATTGTAATAATTTTACTTACGAGAAAGGAAAAAATTAAAAATTTCACAAATTATTTGACTGAAATGATTTCTAGTGAATGCTCTGCCTTTTTAATTCCGGCTATTGAATTCAGAAAAGCTTAAAAATTGGATTCAAAAAGATTCAGGAAGTGTTTAAAAAAGGGATTAAGCCATATCCAATATGCTACATTGAACTGAAATTTGAGAAACAAACGTTTATTTTTAAGTCAATTATATAAATAATCACTTGTTTAGAAAACTTTCCAAATATTTTAACGTTTCTAAAAAACTGAATTTGTTAATGTACGTTATCATGTTTAATATAAAATAGTTATACATTTTCAGTTCTTATCCTGCTTTCTAATGTTATTTTAAAAGTTAGTCATTTAGTCTCCATGCATGTTTCTTAAGTCCATTGTTTAATTTGGTACTAAGATGAATCAATCAAGTTAAATTTTTTCTTCCTTTGTCTCTTGGAGATCTATTTGATAAACTATGAAAATTAAGTCTCAAGTGTTGTGGATGGGTACGATTTGCTTTCTTTCAGCATTTTATTTATTTCAATTCCTGCTGTTAGCTCACTCTCCCCCTAAATATATCTTTTTCAAATTTTCCATCGTTAATAAAATACTTTTTATTCATCCTATCAAGTACAAGTAACTTTTTTAAAAACTTGTAGTGGATGACATTTGATGTCAATACAGTTTTTTTCAAATATTAATTAATTTTTTATTAATTAATTAAAAACCAACTTTCTCGTCAAAAATTAGACTACATTTCTCCATCGCTAAATAAGTAACGAATTCAGTTTGTTTTCCCCCCACGCCAATGAGATTAGGTTTAACATGTTTTCAGCAGATTATCTTAAACGATTGTGTTTATTTTCGTAATGTTTGATGCAGTTAAAATAAACATTGTAAATTAATCAGTTTTTTCGACTCATTTTGAAGTACTTTCGAAGTAAAATAATTGAGAATAACTACATTAGAAATTTCTAATCTGTATTGCACTACCCAACTGGTGTAGTAAGTCACAATCGGTTTTGAATAATCACTTGCAGTTGAAAATTCAATGTTAGTAGAAATTTTTGATCGATTATTTATAGTAATTGCAATTATCAGGTCGGAATAACCTGGTTGGTAGGCGTTAGTTTCACATCCCTTGGGCTGCAAGTTTGAACCCACCAACCGAAGTCTTTCCGTATGTGTGTGTGGTGAACGTTACATTTGTCGTGGTCACAAGTCCTCCATGTCGAGAGTGGTGTTACAGTGCGTACTGGAGCAGAGGTGATCGTTCTCTGTTCTAGATCTAAATTATGATCTATAGATGAATGAATGCAGTCCGTCCCATAAAAAGTGTTTTTGACGTGTGTGGGCTGGAAGTCGGACTTCTGGACTCGGGTGCTCAACGGTCCATACTCTCAAAAGTTATCGCACCCCTCCTTCCGTTGTAAAGCGGAACATGAAAATAACAACAATTGTAATAATTTATAATAAGAAACTAAAATAGAATTTTAATCGCCAGGAGACACCAGGCCCGGATAACCTGGTTGGTTGGGCGCTGGATTCACATCTTTTCGGCTGCGAGTTCGAACCCGCCAGTTGAAGATTGTCATTTGTGGTTATGAGACCACCATCAACTTCATAAATTAGATAGGGGAAAAAAAGGAAACGAATAAACAGCAACGAACAAAATATAATAGTCCAACACCATATGTAGACAGGAAAATGGAAAATTGCCATTATTATAATCGTTTAATAAAAAGTAACTAAAATAAAAAAAATCCTTTGCTGACCTAAGAACGAATTCATTTAAAAAATTGTTTTTTATATTACTTGTTTATAATCTTCTTTCTCTGAGTCTGAGAAACATGAATACCGAATATCTGCAACATGCGAATGACTTAGCATAAAAAACTTTGGAGACAAAACTTTACTAAAACTAGTTCTATAATACGTGAAGTTAATAATTTACTGAAAGGAATATGAATTATGAGGCTTAACATAATTAAATGAATATTATAATAAGGCATAACTATAGTTCATAAAATTTTAATTAATCTGATTTATGTTTTTAAATTATTCTGGTAAATAATTTGTAAAAAAAAATCCAGTTCTGTTATATATATAATAAATTGACAATAGAAAAAGTCGGGAATTTATACTTGAGGTGGATTCCGTTTAATGAATTCTCTATGAGTATATACTGCAGTCATTAGGTTAGACCTTTAAATCTTTTGTTCGGCCTTTTTTTTACTACTGGTTTCTCTATATATACTTCCACAACGTTATTAAGATTATTGAATTTGTGCATTTTAGTAATTGCATTTGTTGTTATTGTTGACTGGCGACGTATTTCCTTTAAAATTTTTTCGTTCTATTACTTATTTTGGATTTTGCTGTTGAATTTTATATACATTTATCTTTACTGTGAATAGATAAAAATAAAGCAATAGGCTCCGCTCCGAAAATATTTTTAAAAGTATTACTACTTCTTTTATCAATACGGTTGTTATATAATTACTTAAATTTGATGAAGTGTAATGCGTTTTCCTATATTAAATCCGACATCCTACACAATTGTGCAAAAGATTTCAACTCATTGTTATAACAGAGCATATTTCTTTCATGAGCGAAAGTAATTGCTTAAACCGGTTATTGCTTCTAAATAAGGAATCGCTTACCTCTTATGCCAGTTTTCGAGAGTTTTCAAACTATGCTGGCAAATATTTGTGAAATTTATACATCACAACGTCACTGAAATAGCATTACCACTATCTCTTCATTAAATTCATTTACTTATATATATTGGTAATTTTATCATGTCTATGGAGATAATCCACAAAAGTAACCTTTTCTTGTAAGCAAATTTCAAATACTGTTCTAAAACATTGAATTTTCTTAATTAATTTGTGGAACCGTTAGGGATTCCTACCAAACTTAGATGCCTATTTCTTTATTGAATCCATCGGCATGAATAATTATTAAAAAAAATTTCAATGATTGTTATCTCCACTACTAGCGGTCATTAATAAGAGAAAGAAAAGATTATATTGCTAAGTTACATAAGTGAAAATATGTTTTACAAGTTTAATTTCACATATTTAAGACATCAATTACTTTTCCACGGTCAATTTTATAAAAAGATGTAAAATACAAAGATGTTATGCAAAGTACAACTGAAACTTTTGTGAATTACCTTACTTGATAAAACTAGCAAATATAGCAATACATCATTAGTGTTTTCTTTTATAGAATGGACGAAAATTAGAAAATTATTTTATGTCCATTGTATTTTTTTAAGAATACTAAACATTATAAACACACCGAAATTTATGAGGAATAAAATATATTGCAGTATAATATTTAAAAGGAATCGTTTGTTTGTTCAAGCTGCCTTTTATTATTTTTGAAGGTAGCAATTTCATTGGATGTGTACTCAAAATAATGGGAAAAATGAAAGAAAAATTGCAAAAAATGTTGATAATTTTTATAAATTTCACAAACACTTTAAAATCACTGGAATATTCTATAATTTGAAAAATAAATTTTTAATAAGGACATTTAATCTTTATTTACTTTGGTATATTTCACGATGTTTGAACTTTAAAATTTCCTTATTTTGAAGCATTCAAGAGCGGAGATGCCATAATTTTTTTAAAATAAAAAGCAATGATTACAAACAATATTGAGTTTTGATAAAATTGTTACTGGGTATTTAAGAACTCGGATCATAAATACATTAGTAGCTGATTATATTTCTAGAATTATGCTTTTTTTTTTTTCAGATATCTAATCAATTTGTTGATTTGTATCTCTTATTATAATAGAATATGATGCCCGTTCTTCTAAAAAATAATTTATGTTATATATTGTTATTTATATATATCTGATTAACTGAACTATCCGTGTTTAGTTCTAATTCTAGAAAAAGGCTACTTTATTGCAACTATTGATTGCTCGGTGCAAAATAATTTATTTGGAAAAATAATAAAAGGATATGAATACAATTTTAATCCTTCAATAATTGCTAATATTGAAAATATATGCATAATAAGACCGAATGTATGATGAAAGTTTCTGTACTTAATATATACAGCAAAAAGTAAGTGAAAACCTATCTGTTTATATTTACACTGTTTAGAAAGTGCTTTCAGCAATCGGGGTTAAAAAGCAACCTATACACAATTTCCAGAAACCATCTGACGTTAGTAGCCGTACAAAATAAAAGAAAGCAATAAAATTTGGCATGAATAGGTGGTAACTTGCTTATACCCTAGGCTAGCTGACCTCCCATGAAGAACGGGAGGGGGAAGAAAGAAACCCTTGAACGCTTGCTGTGCATCTCTTGTGCAAAACTGACACGCTTCCACGACTGAAAACTAGTCCCGCTTCCTTCACTTTACAGAAGTTCCACTCGTAGAATGGAAACGCCCAGAGGGTTAAAAAAGAATTATTTTTAAATATATTATCTGAGAATTTGCATGGGAGTTTTAAAAAAGATGGGAACAAATGACAATAGATGAAGGTTATAAATTTATGAAGTAAATAATATGAAACAAAAATTGCGAGATTCAATGTATAAAAGTTACGATACATCATGAATGTGATAGAGATTCCCTTTAAAAACATTTTTAGATAAAGATTCATATATATTGGATCTAATTTCCAAATTCTTGATAAAAAAATTCTGTTTAAAGATTTAAAAAATGTTATATATTTCCTTTAATAAATTTCTTTTCGAAGTACAGTCATTTTATAATATAATTTCGCAAATACTGAAATAATTTGAAATAAATGATGCTTCTGAAATATGAATATCTGAATATCATTTCTGAAAAAAAAACATTCTTGCAGATATATTTCTTTTATTCTCGTTTGTTATAGCTTGTGTTTTTCTAAAAACGTATCTTTTAGTATTAAATATACTAAGCCAACTGAAAGATCTGATAACTTCAGAAACAGATTACTACTTTCTCTCTTTCCTAAAGCTGCCGAATAAATACAAAACAACTCGGATTGCGAGTTTAAAATAGCTACTGATGTTATCAAAGCGAGTGAAAATTCAATATTTCATTCGAGAAAATCGCTATGGGAACAACCATTGCAATGAAAAAGGAAGAAACTTCAGAGGCAGGATATTCCCAATTATTTTTGATTTTCTTGGAAATCAAAATTTGTTACAAATTCTGCGACTGAAGCACGTGCCTAAAGTCTTACTTCCTTTTATATTGCATCTAGGTACGATATTTATCTTCTGAAATTCAGCGTAAATAGATGTTTTGTTTCTCCTAAGTAGAGTATCTTTTCAGGCAGAAGATAAAATTTGAATTTAAAGCCGTACTGTGCGGCTCTTTTAAAGAATTTTTTTTATTCAATTTTTCTTCCATAGAATTTTATATACCGATGTGGGAAGCAAAAAAAAAGTAATTTCAGTTAAATTTGCTCAATACATGTCTTGTTTTATCAGTTTTACTTTTCTCCCGAATTATTACAAAGATATTAGAAAGAAAAGTAATCTTCGAAATTTCGATATTCATGTCTTACCGAATCGGTCTAAGATTCTTCCAGTGTGTGGACCTGGCGCTCGTTAAATTTGTCGTGGTCACAGAGTTCTCCAAGTCTAGAGTAATACCACTGGGAGGGATGAGTCAGAGGTAATCGTTTTCAGTTCCATGTCTAAATTATGATCTGTGGATGAATAAATGAATGAAAAAGCATGAATGAAGCCCGCCCAATAAAAAGAGCTGTGACGTGTGTGTAGCTAAGTCCTACTCTTGGGCCTATTTGGCTCTACGGAAAAACGAGGGACACTCAATCGGTTTAAGTCGTTGATAGACCTGTCAGCGGGCTTGAAAAAGTGGCATTACTAACTAACTAACAACAATGATCATTATCACAAAAACAAAAGAGCGGTATCGATAAAACCTAGTGCATAATTATAGCATTTATAGAGCTGTACTTTAGCATCTCATTTTGAAAAGAATGTATCAAGTATTTTACTAACTCTTGGTGCCTACATTCACATACACATAAAAAGATACAGAAATAAAAATGAAACGGCAATGCTATATTCTTTATATGAAAAGTGCAAATTTGTACTACAAAATCCAGTCGTAGTATCAAGTTTAAATATCCATCAACATGCAAATGATAAATGAAAATGTCTTTGAATTGGATGGGTACAAAGATTTCGCATTTAAAGTGATGGTCATTATAAAACGTTGAATGAAACCATTAGGAGGGTGACTGTCTATGGGTCTTTAATTTCATATTCATTCAAAGGCAATGGCTAAAGTAAATGGCATTTGAAATGATATTAAAATTTACTCTATTCCCCAAAACATATTCAGAAAAAAAATGTGATATGTGATCTTGTTACTAAAATGTATTTATTGGTCAAATGTTGCTTTGAGCGGTAAAGAGAAAAGAGTACAAAATTTCAACTCGATTTTTCTTCTGTTTAATACGAAGTACAAAACATTAATTGTGGAAAAGCATGAGAGCTCTCAATGAATATTATTATATAAATAAGCACTCTTTTCATTCATGTTCTTGCCTGAATTCCCCAATAATCACATTGTGGAGATTGGGATAGCCTTTTTACTAGGAACAAAGCGAGAAAGTTTTGGGGAGATCATGTTCGTAGGTTGTTGTCATAGATTGTATTCATTTGGCATTTTGATAAAATTTGACACTATTTTATGCAAGAGCAAATTTGCATGGAATTTTAAATCAAAATTATTAAAGGCTTTACTATCTTTTGCTTTCTGCAGTCACATGATTAAAAAAAATGGGATATCTGTAGTTCAGATCAGTGAAATTGCATTTGTGATATTGTTACAGAAATTGTATCAAGGTTATAAAAATTTGGACAAACAAAACGAGGTATGTTTGTGCAGTATCACAAAGACTTAGGAAAATTTATGTTCATTATCGATCCCATTACTAAAATTAGAATTGCAAATGCAATTTAGTTTTACTTAGTGTCAACAAAAAATATTCAAATTTCAAAATTGCCTTCTCCTTATAGTATGAAAAATATAATTCTCTTTGCGGTACTATAAATAAAAATATATGTGCATGTGACTTCATGACTTTGTCCAAAGTTCACAGTTCTGTGTTTTTTGGTGGTTATGATAATAATTTCATTACTAAGAAATATACGAGAATTTTTTGAGGTTACTACTCCGTTATTTTAGTTTCAAAAGCTGAAATAAAAATCAATAGGAACATTAAGAAAATTTTGCCTGAAATTTCTGTGGGAGTCTAAATAAATCTTCCAAAAATTAGACTCTTCAGATAGCGGGATTTTAGTGGCGTGATGTCTAGGGTTTTTTTAATATTTATGGGTTAGTTTCTAAATCAAAATTAAAATAATACAAACTAAAGATGAAGAGACTTCTTTAGAAAAAATAAAAGAATTTATTTAGAGTTAAAGGGGAATATTTACAGGGGGAGTATTTACAGGGAAATATTAAAAAGAATTAAAACATGGAGATATTTAATGATCAGAAAGTTAGATTATTTCCTCTAGGAGGAAGTTAGAGATGGGGAAACATTATGACTGAAAATATATATTACCGCGTAGCCGCTGAGCTTAGCGGGAATCGCTGACGCGTGAAGACAGGCGTCTTCTCTGGACGAAAGTTAGTGAGCCTCTGATTCAAAGTTAATTGGGACAGACTTTCGAAAGACCGATAGGTGGCATTGTTCTGGAATGCAAAACTAATTAAAAATAATGATCCTCTGGGAAATAATCTAACCTTTACAACTCTTGCTTTGGATTTCATATATCATCGAATGTTGACAGAACAAGATGAAGGCAGATGTTGGCCAATTAAAAGGGTTCTGTTGGATATCCCACATTTATATTTATTTGAACTGCATACTTATTAAAATAGAAATCTCGTTAAAAAGTTTCTTATTTTTGTTTTAGAGTTCGGAAATTTGGTATTTTTTAGATAAATGTCGAGTAGCCATAATCCTATAATTTTATGTAATTACCCAATATATATTCAAAAATTCATCTATAATTGTTAAACACTCAAAAATTTAAATACTCATTGGGAGTGTGAAACAAGGCTTTTAAAAATATTCATTTCAGTTTCAAGCATTAACACAGAATTCATTTCAAGTCTCTTTTTAACCATATGCAATCAATGGTGCTTCTTGGGTACCATTCAAAACGGTGCATCATTTTGACGTTTTATTTATTTATTTTTCAATTTTGATTATTGAAAATACCTAAAGAATGATAAAAAGACGGTGAAATTCAATTTTAAACACACACACACATAAATTTGGAGCAATAAACAAGCCCTTGTATATTGAATTATGCATCGAATTACTTTCCCGAGTGGAAAGGGTTAAAATTGGTATACAACTTAGAAATCAAAGAATTGTATTTAAACCAGGCTGTATATTATAACAAGTCACAAAAATATTTTTCTAATATCTGAAATATTTTCAAAATAACTCGAAATTTGCCAAAAAATGGTCAAATTATTAATTTAATTTGCTCATTAAATAAAAATATTAGGGAAAGAAAGCAAAAGAATAAATTGGGTATCAAAATAACATCAAATAAGTGGAATTCTTCAAAGAAATTGTCAACTTTATGTATAAATTTCCATTAAATAAGATACTTTCATTCAAATTAGTTTTTTAAAAATGTTTAAATTTTTTGAAATTTGCATATTTATTAAATTTAAAAATCTATGTATTTTCAAAATCATACATCAAGCTTAAAAGATGTTAACATGAAATCTTTACTGTCAAAGTATCCAGAATAGGTACATTTTTATTAAATTTCGCTATTGTTTTAGCTATCATAAATGCTAGAGCGTATTTGTTATTTAAAATAACATATTCACTTTCTAAGGAAATTCAGGAGATTGGCGCGATCAACTAGACTTGAGGCCTCTAGAAAGCAGAGCTGCAAATGGATGGAGACCAAATTATTTAATTTTTAAAATTATTTAATTTTTAAAATGCTTTAATCTACTGTTCTTGTACCTAATTTATGCCTTTATAACTAGACCAAGCAATTAAAAGGAACAGAAATAAATTTGAAAATATTGACACCAAATATAATCTCGACCATCAAAAAATATATTTTTATCAAACACAGCAGACACCATCTATCATCTTCAGCTGTCCGTCTGGCGGCAATGAAATCGGCGAATGTCTTTACGACACTCTGTAACATGAAAATGCCGGTTTTGCCAGTGACGCCTTAATTTACATACAGTAAATGACCAGATACAAAAAAAAAAATCAGTGACGTCGTTATTGCCATTTGGTGGGGCTAAATTCTTAACTCACGATAGAAAACTAAATTTTTTTTTTTTCTGTTTTTCAAAAAATTTAAATGTAAAAAATATGGATTTTTTTCCTTGTAAAATATTCTTAAGAATGGTAATATATTAAAAGAAACACCGCGCAAACTTCACAAAATAAAACTCTAAAATAAATACATTTTAAAGTTGCAGACCCTCTTTTATTGCAAACATACTATTCTTTATTTTCCATGCCATTCTGTAGTTTCGTAAAAACGTTTCTTTTTGTGTCAAACTGTCCGCCATCTGAAAATCCAACGGTCAACATTCGGACACGATCTTTTTCCCTTTTGCAGATTCGCAAGAATAAATATAAAATGTAAAAGCCATCTACGGCAAAAAGGGAGGTGGACGCTCTCAAAGCACACGAAAAGATACTATTTTTTAGCCATGGTTAAAAAAAAAAAGAAAGCATTAGGAAGGGAAAAGGGAATGAAAAAATCTTTTTATATTGTCGGTGACTTCCGGTTCCCTTTAGATGCGAAGATTTGTAACTTATTCCATTACCGAGACACGTATCCGAGATTTAATGCGGACGCTTCCTTTTCCATCTATATTTCGGTGGAACTGGAGATAGATCTCCATTAATTTATCCTTAAAAGATATCGTTTCCGATCTTGACTTGATGTGATTCCGTGAAGAGATATCATTTTATTATCAGTCAGTGAACTCGGTCAGCTATAAATGATTTCATTTTATAGAAATAAGGTGATTATTTCATGAATGTTGGTTGAAAAGTTACACCAAGGAAATCTCGTTCCGAAAGGAGTAAATTTTTAATTAATTGGTTGCTAAGTGATTTTTGGCAGAATTTATGCATTAGGATGGAATTTATAATATTAGGATGATGGTAATTAAAATTATCATTTTAAAATTATTTTTATAAATGATAATTTTAAGTAATTTTAATAACATCTTAGATGAAAATAGATGATTAAGTTATTAATTTTGATTATTTCTAAAAATGATATTTTTAAATAATTTTGATTAAAATTTTAGAAAAATAAATAATTAAGTTATTAATTTGATCATTTTTAAAAATTATAATTTTAAATAACTTTGAATAAATTTTAGATAAAAAAATAACTAAATTATTATTATCATGGCAGAGAGCATGATGATGTTTTCGAGATGACGTTTTTGGCGTTAACAAAAATCAGTAGGTGAAAAACTCAAATTTTATTATCTGCACGAGCATCTCAAAAAATCAGCTTTTAATAACGTGTTGCCATTACATTAACAAAAGTTCTGATTAAAAAAAATAAGTTACTTACTACAGCCAATAAAACCTAGAAAAATGTCATTTTGAGGGCGTCATTATATTAAATGAACTAAATAGGAGATAGGATATTTTTTTTAACAATAAATCCGAGACAAAGTTTTTTGGATCGTTTGCAATACTAAAGTGACTCATTCAATGAAGCATTTAAAATGAATAAAAATATAATTTAACTTGCACGAGCACGTGGTGCTTGGCATATTTCAATTATTATGCATATTTCAATGTATCATGTTCTGACATGATACATTGAAATATGCATAGCAGCTTCCCTTTTAGTCTTTTTATTTTTAATTATTTTCTAAATGTTAATTTTAAATAATTTTGATAAAATTTTCGATTGAAAAATTTATTTGACTCGCAAGTTCTTTATAAGCCAATGGGGAAAAGGGAATAGACCACTGTTTATACTAATCAATATGGCAGTTATGCATATCAGTCCAAATTATAATAATGTCTTTATTATGAAAAATAATATCAATGATAATAGAAGATTCTGAAAGAAACAATACAAACAAAAAAGAGACTCAAATGGAAACGTGGATCAAAAAATCATTAACTACATATAATTGTGACATTTCAGTGGTTTAAAAATCTAATAATTCTTTTTCAGTACAGCTGACCAATCCACTACCATTGAATAAGGAATGTTCTTTGAAAATGTATCGACCGGATTCATTGTTGTCGAATGCTGCCTTTATCACCATCTATTTACAACTCTAGCCAATTCGATAAAATGGCAATCTCTTAACGCCCAACCCCTGTCGCGACTCTGGGGATTCGGTATGTTCTAACCAATCCCGTGACCGTCCCCCTCACCATCTACAAAGCTCCTTTCTTTTTACGCATCGGTTAGTCGCCAGCCAATAGGTGGTCGTTCTCTGACCTTCCTCCTCATTTTCACCTACACATTCTCACTATCTTACGAACAGGTTATCACGTAGAGAAAATATCCTCAAAATTCTCTATATTCCTTTAAATGGGCGATCGATAACAAAGGAAAGTCAAATAATTTTGAAGTTTAAAATAGTTAGCTAAAAATCGTCCATTTTCAAAGAAAGATTTACCACTCTATGAAAACGAAATAAAAAATATTGAGCAAACATCAAAAGACATCAGGGACCTTTAAAATGACCTTTTGCAATTTACACCTTAGCAATTCGAAATTTTACACTCATTAAGAGTAACACTATAGAAGATGACACACAAAAAACGCACTTAATTTTTTTTTAAATCAGCAATTTTGAGTTATACATTGGTTAATTTTGATATTTTGTACTCAAACTTCCAGATTAATACCAACTTTTGTTTCAAAAGGGTTAGAGACAGTAATAATAAAAATTGGAGCGCTTTCAAACAAATTTGGAACGCCTTGAACATTTTTCATTCCTAAAAAATTAATAAATTGCTTTAAAATTTTGTGTGTCATCTTCTATAGTGTTACTCTTAAAGAGTGTAAAATTTCGAATTGCTAAGGTGTAAATTGCAAAAAGCCATTTTAAAGGTCCCTGGTCGCCTTAACATCCATTTTCTTTCTTTTCACTTTTCCACTTTTTATTCAAGTTATTTGACGTTCATAAATAAGTTATTTCGTTGCCGATCTTCTTGTCATTAATTGATTTGATACAAATCTAAAATATATTAACCCTGTGCCTCTTGAATGGAATAATAAATTATTAGTTGATCGAGTATTTTAAATGAATTCTGATTTAAGACTACTATACACCTATTTAGCTGTGAATTAAAAAAAAATGTTTCGAGATTCTAAATAAATTATTGATACAGCAGTGAAATTTATATTATATATTCTAAATAGGGAAATGAGAAGAAAATTGCAAATTAGAATCTTTTTCTAAGTATTCCCTTTTTCTTTTAAATCATTGAAGTTAGTGATGGACCTTTTGATAAATTTTCGTAAAGTATCAAAGTCCTATTTCTTTCATTTGCCGAATTTTCGAATAAAGAATAAGAGTTTGGAATAATAAAATCAAACGTAAAATCTGAAATTATCAAAATACAAAAATTATTTTTATATCTAGTTAAATAAAAAAAATGAAGCAGGCACTGTAAATAGTAGAAAAAAGGAAAGTAAACTAAGTGGACCCGATAATTTTTAAAAATTCTTTTTCAGTCATAAAAGTAATTTAGTCCATCAGACTGGCCGGCACACATCCGGAACTTTTTTTCTTCCATATTTCTTTCTGAGTTCGAAAATAATCAAGAAATTTAAACTGAATAAAAATCTAATTTTATCTAAATAGAGTAATACAACAAGAGGGGGAAAATAAATAAAAGTAAGGCAACTCTGAAGGGATTCATTTGCTAGTATTTTTATTGTATTTATTTATTTTGATTCATTCGATTCAGTAAGTAAATTTTTCATTTTGTGTAGGTTATTTGATTATTTTTACTGCGGCCCGGAAACGTTACATTGAAACAAATTTGTTTGGAAAGTGAATCGATAATTTAATCTTCGGGAACAGAGTTAAGAAGTGCCATTGACAATATATGCTTTGGTTATTTATAGAATTTTGAGCCAGTTGTTCCTAGAGTTACAACCCTAATTCGAATTCATACTTTTATCTTACAGCATGTAAAAACATATTTTTATTTACACTGTATAATAAACAGGAACTATGGCGAAATTAGTAAGCCCGTCAAAATATGCATTACTTGCTCTAGAAACCAGTTTTTAATTATTATAAAAGTAAATCTGAGAAAATTATACTACAAATACAAAAATATTTGGATGAATGTAACATATTTTTCAAATAAATATTCCGAAGAATTGAATTATCGAACACAAATTTAAGAATTGAGGATTAATAAAATATATCTAGAAAGTTCACATTAAAGTGCAGTAAATATGAGTCTTATCCTATTAACTTTGAAAGATCACATTTGAATTAATATTGTTACGATTTTAGCGTAGCGGGTTCGGATTAAATGGACTTTGTATGAGGACAGCACAAACAAATTTATTTACAGCTATTTACAGTTATGTACAGGATAATTGATAGAGTAACAATTTCAGATAAACACAATCCAGCAAAAATCAGTCACTTGCAGCGTAAATGCACGTCTTACGAACAATAAACACAGTTTCCAAAACAGCTATAGTATAGCACAGAAACAGTAAAATACAGCGAGCTCAATAACACAGCGTTAACAGCAAACCCAAACACAGCTCACAAATCCTTTAGTCCAGCGAGACGCTTTTTATTTCAGAGCAAACTCTCAACTAACTCCTCGCTACGGTGGTTGATTTCTTGGGGCACCTAGCCCCGGCAGGGGCTTATCCCCGGTCATGGCTGTAGTGCTTCCTCGTTGTGATCATTTACTGCCGTGGTCATCTTCGAAGTGGACTGGAAAAATGCTGGAGGAACTTTTATAGTAGCTGTTAGAGAGTAGGGGTGAGTGAGGTGGCGAGAGTCAGGACGGGGTTTGATTGGCTATTTAGGAGTGGTGAGCGTGGAGTTATGCACCTTGTGGGAACTTTAGACTTAGTACTGAAGGAGGGAGCTTTATCATCATGAAGTTAAGTTTTAGATATGAGAAGAAAAAACAATTAAATTAGAATAATTTGGTAATGAAGTAAAGTTAAAGTAGGATATTTCTGGGTCTTCTGATTTTAAGATTCGGCGTGTATCTGGGGATATTTAGGATGGCTTCGTTTTTACTTTTTTCTAGGTCAACAAAAAATTTTTCCGCAAGTTTTTTAATAAATTTTTTCAGTGGGGGATAATCTAATGCAAGGTACATGTTTTTGCTTGGCATATACCATTGCATTTTGCAGATGTTTCGGAGAAATCTGGTTTGCAGTCTTTCAACTAAGATTAGGTTTGATTTAGGCGCATAGCCCTACACTGGGCAAGCATATGTAATTACTGGACGCAAATAGGCGGTGTAAATAAGTATTTTATTTTTCCTAGTCATTTTGGAGCCTCGAGAGATTAAGGGATATAATTTACGAGTTAGGTCTCGAAACTTGTTGATTAGATAATTAAAGTGGGGCTTCCAAGTTAGTTTACTGCCTAAAATGACTCCTAAATATTTACATTCCTCAGACCACGGGATAGTTTGATTTTTAATTTGAAGGGGGCGGAATTTCTTAGCTTTATATCTACTAAAATAAATGGCTTCAGTTTTTGAGGCATTAATTACGATTATTATTTTTGAGCGCCTGATCACTAAAAGCACGGAGGAAAATTGCAAATTTTTCCGCTGGATCTTTTGCATCTTTTAATTTACTTAGTTCAATGAATAGTTTGGGAAATTCTCTAACGAGCTGGTTGAACGCTCTCATTGCGTCAACAACGTTTGCTAGTTCAGTTGGGCTTACTGTTTCAACCTGATCGCGACCGTGGCCGTCATGTGGCGCCAACTCTTGGCTATGGTTTTTGCTGAAGTGGCTCGCGTATGAGATGTTTTTCCTAACAATGGATTGTGATTTCAGGAAATAATTATTTCTGTTTTGTGCTGCTGAGGGTAGTTTTGGAAATTTCGGACAACCTCTATAGGAGGCGATGTGCCCATATTCTAGGCAATTTATGCATTGAGGGTTATCGATGACTTCCTTTAGGGTGCAGGCGTTTGTTTCATGGTTTTTTCCACATTTTAGACAGCGCGCTTTAAAGCCGCAATTATTTGCAGTATGGTGGAAGTTGTTACATTTAAAGCATTGCGTCACCATAGGGCGACCTTTAAAGTGCTCGACTGAAATACTTAAGTAACAGATATGCTTGATGTTAAAGATTTCCTCAGCAGCTTTAGTTTTTGGTAATTCAATCAGGTAGAATGGTAATGTCTCCTTCGTTCTAAACTTTGTCATTTGAGAGATTTTTATCACAGGAATATTTTTATCTGATAGACTATTTTCTATTTCTTGAATACTAAAGTGGTGGGGGAGACCCTTAATTACGACTTTTAGTGGTCGCTTGTCCTTTGGTGTAATTACATAGTGCTCAAATTCATTAACATTGCAGAATTCTTGGATTTTTTTGTGTTGGTCTATTGTATGGGGGAAAAATTTTACGTACTCATTACTGAATTTATTAGTGGTTTCACCACAGCTTTTATTTATCATTTCAAGTATTGCTTTGAGATTGTCTACTGCTTTTAACATGATCGGGGGTATTTTGGGATCAGTTGATTTATCTGCATTTATCTCGGGTTCTTCAATAGTAAGACCGGCAAATCGGTTTTGAATGGGGATATGGTTAACAGCTGGTTCTTTAGAGATAGTTCTAGAGACTTTCCTTTTAGAGGGGGATTTGAATTGATTACTTTCGCGCGCCTGATGGGGGAATTTTTTAAAGTACAGTTAACGTCCTGACAAACACCAAGAGAATTCAACTCACCCCTGGCGTCTTCTAAGGATTTGGCGAACTTCTTCCTGTGTCCATCATGCATCTCGGTGATGTGGTGTGAAGGACCGCAATCTTGTCTTGCTTTTATGTAGGTATGATTAAACATTTCAACTTGATAATTCAGTTCCTTGATAGAGGTGACTAGCATTGCATATTTAGCGCAGTGTTCACAGGGACGCTGTGTAGCATGTTGAGCGGTGTCGCATGACACATCGATGTTCATCGATTCATTGTTTTGCGCTGCGCATCTTTTCTTATTTGGCTCCATGCCGAACTAACTCCTCGCTCCGGCTATTCGTCCTTATATAGCCGAAAAGCGCGTGCCCCTGAATCTCGTGAAAATTCTCAAAACAACGCGAACAATCTAGCGGCTACTAGACTATTCCTTTCGCCAAACCAATCAATCTGGCGCGAGGCTCCTCGCCAAACGTCGCCAACTTTGGCGAGTTTTCGTGCCGCTCGCCCGCTTGTAACAATATTAAGTAAAGAATTTTATAAAGATTTTTTTTACAATTTAAATTGTTTTTTAATTCTTATGATAAACGCGTCAAAATTTATCAGTATTTTTTTACCAACTGTATGTCCCGAAATATTTCTGCTCATTATGGGTCGTTATTTTAATAAAATGAATTGAGACAAATATGATTTTTGAATATTGTATTAAAAATAAATAAACGAAGTTCCATTTATAGGATGCTGTCGTGTCTAGAAGTTTGAAAATATGAGACATATTTTCGAAAAATTTCCTTTACTGACACTTCTCATCTCTAATAGGATATCAGTATTTTTTTTACCACATACAATAACGTATGAATATCTTCAGTCTGTTCGTCAATTTCAAGACTCATACTTTTTTTTCTTTCTTCACATGTTATTTCCATGAGGCTTCACTTGTATGCCTCATGTTCCCGCATTCTATTTCGGGTATTCACATCTATGTAGAAACACATATTATTTATTGAAAACAAAATACCATAAATTTACTAAATAAAAATATTTGCTTCATTTTTAGTGCAGGAATGAGTCTTGATATATCTAAAATTATTTTGATTGCTATCCTATTCTTCGTCTCCAATGCTTAGAGTATGTAATTTTTAAATTTTTTTGGTCTGTATCCTGATGCTGACTTTATCTAAATGTGGGCCAGGTTTTTATGTGGGAATTTAATGCTTTAGCCAAAAATAGTTCAATAGCAGTTTTACTAATATCTTTTCTGATAACATTCACTATTATACTTTAATTTCCGAATTGTTTAACTATGTTATGTATGTTGTTCTAAAGTATAATTGTACAAATTACAAAACTCCTAATAATATTTTTTTATTAAGTCAGAACATGATATTGTTTTGGGGATGAGGAGTTTGAAGTTAACAAAACTACGTAGGTGAAAAACAAAAATTTTATTGTCTGCACGAGCATTTCAAAATATCAGCTTTTAATAACGGGTAGCCATTGCATTTATAAAAACTCTGATTTAAAAAAATAAATTAATAACTACAGTAAATAAAATCTAGAAATATGTAATTTTGACTACGTGATTATATGGATTGAAATAAATAGGAAATGTGGTACTTTTTTAAACAATATATGCGAGAAAAAGTTTTTTTGGGTCGTTTACAGTACTTAAGTGCGACTCATTCAATGAAACAATTAAAATGAATAAAAATATAATTTAACCGAGCACGTGGTGCTTGGTCGTTCAAGAAATGATGTTCGGGCATGATACATTGAAATATGCAAAGCAGATTACATTTTAATCTTTTATTTAATTTTTAAATTGTTTTTCTCATATCAATTTTTTATTTATATTTAATTAAATATTAAAATTAAATTTCTTTTTAATTTATTCATTAATTACTAGTTTTACTTAAAAGCCATAAATGAAACCATTTTCTACCATAGCTGTTTCTAGAGACCGAATGACTTATCAGAAATATTTTTTTTATTTCAATTAAATTTATTTCCCCGTAATTTGATTCTCATGATTCCACAACAAAGTATTCTTAAGCGCCTAAGTGTGATTGTACTTAAAGTCAAAATCAATTTGTACGTCTAACATGTATTGTAAATTTAAGTATTGCTAAGGGAATTGGACTAGTGACGTCAATGAATTATTAAAAAGTAATTGTCTGGGTAATACATCTTCTAATTAAATCTTGACATTTGCAATAATTTGTTACATAGTTTTATTTTTCTTATAAAATGATTGAGAGGTAGAAAAAGCAAAATATCTAAGTTTTACGACCATTACTTGATTATTGTTATTTTTTTCAGCAATCATACAAATAACTGCTTTGTGCTCATAACCAAAAAAAATCCACCAAAGATTGAATTTCCCAAACCAAAACGATAAAACTTCTCTTTTACTTCATCTGTTTTATTTTCGTTTGTCTGGGAAGATATTTTATTTAAGAAGGCCAAGATTTCTATTAGAGATAAATTCCAGATGATAAATTTTGAATTCTGTCAAAGTTCGAAACAGAAGCAAAAAGCATTCATACGAAGTTTAGCTACGTGTTTCCGTAGAAGAATTGATTGCGTCTCTTCAGATCCAAATAAAACCAGAAGTATAGTATCCTTCAAAATAAAATATTCTTTCTTTTTTTCCCTCTGTAGGTCGAAATGATTCTTCCCTTGGTGATTTTTTTGGGTAAATTACTGCCTTATTTTTACGTGCTTTGGATAGCATCAAATACCATTTGTAAAACCGTGATCTCGTATTTCTCTATGTTTTACCTGCTTCTGGAAAAGAGAGAATACGGATCATGTTACTTCTGAAGGTCATAACATGTTCCAGCCATATATAGTTTCATACGAAAAAAAAAGAAAAACAGTCTATTCTTCAGTATTCTCAATAGAAATCTTTCCTATTTTATAAAATAAAATTACATTTCGAATAATTTATAATGCTTGTTTTACATGCTTATTTTGTAAAATTAGTTGCATTTATATAAACGTTTGAAACGGAATTCGTAATTATGAGTCAAATTCAGATGACGAAGATGCCACCTAGGCTAGCACCCTTTTTGCAAACTTCTACACCACATCAGCTGGAGGACATTACTCCCCGACGAAATTAGCGTGCACTAGGCTCGCTTACACGTCGGTATTTCGGTGGGATCGGCTTTCGAATCTTAAATCCTCCGGTTCCGAAAATGAGATTTACTACTAGGCCACTCCGGACCCCAATTTTGTAGTAAATAGTTTTGTTATATAAATATATACAAATTCAGATAAAATAGAATTTTTCCATAGAATTATCTGCAGACCTTCTCCTTTATTATTTGAATCGTTATAAGTTTTGTTCTTTCATATTATCTTATTAATGAAGTTTAAAAACAGAAGAAAAAAAATAATGATGTCTCTGCCCGAATTGGAGATTTTGATTTAATTCTACATATCAAATCGGTTAAGGTATGTGCCTTTCGGAGACTTTTTTTTGAAATACTTAAATTTTCCAGAAACAAAAGATGTTTTTATTTAAAATGGACCATAAAACTTTGCATTTAAATGCAATTTTTAAAAAAAATATCATTAATTTTGGAAATATTGGTAATTTTGAGTCAAATTTTAGTGAAAAATTGCACTTACGGTAAAGTTCCTACCAAAATTTCTAATTTATATAGCTCAATAATATTTATGCATGACATAAATAATACCCTTATAAGTGTTATGAACTAAAAACTTTGCAATATTTTGAAAAGTTTTTGAAATATTTGAAATTTTGTGTCAAAACTCATTTTTTTAAGAAAAAAAGACATGTTTTTATTACAAAAAAGCAATGAAATTTTTTTAATGAAAATAGAGATTAGGTTTTAGTTCATAACACAGATAATACATATTTAAACACTTGCTCAAAATTTCATTTCAAAGTCTTAAAAATAATTTTTTGGTGATATTTAGCGTAAAACAAAATATTGAAAAAAAAAAAAAAACAGTTTTCCAGAAAACACATTTAAAGATTTTATTGCACCATAAAACCTTTTTTACTGTTTTTTTTTATCCTCAAAATTCACCATATTTGTTTGTTAAGCCCTCTTTAACCTCATTTTTAACTAATTTTGATTTTTTTTAGCTTTCAGCTTTTTTCTAGTCAATTTAGGGGAGTTCAATGATTGACGCTTTGATTTTTTAATGCGTTCATCATCGATTCCCATATAGAGTTTTAAAGTCAGAGGATTAATTAGAATTGTCAAATGTTTAAAAATAGGCAATAGTCCTTTATATCCAGAATTAAATAATATTGCTTCCGTATAAGCCCCTAAAAACAAAGTTTCCTTCTCCACAAAATGTTCTTTATGTAAAATTGACCACAAGATGTTATTAAAACTTTCATTATTGTTCTGTGTCATACCATGCAAGCATTTCTTTAATAATTCTGTCACAGAGTTCTAAATACGTGGATTTCACAGCTTTCATGACAGAACTAGGAAGATTTGGTGACTTTTCTGAATATTTTTTGCTATTGCTTACAGCTTGCTGATATCGACACCAGCTGTCACGCCCTTCTAGACACTGCCTATGCATCAAATTTCTACTGCTAGAACAGCAGTGAAAGAAAGCAGCTATGACAGCAGATTGCATTTTTGCAATATCTCCAACATTACTGCGGATGGCAATTCCATAGTAATTTTTAAGTTTATCAATGAATTTATCCGTTAATTTTCCTTTTCCACCGAGTCCTTCGATTTTCTTTTTTAGTTTTCTCAGTCTTGATCCTACTCTTTTCTGAACATGTCCTATACATTCAAGTTTTGTAACAGTGTCTTTTCCATAAGCATCTTTCACTTTAAAAAAAAGCCTTAGAGTCACCATCACCAAAATATTCAGTGTATTGCGAATGTCGTTTCAATGCTGAACGTTCAAAAATTCTGTATGCCCCAACACCTTCCATATTACCTGATGACCCTTTGTAGTTAGAGCATTCATGGTCACTAATAATTTTTTGTTCACACATTCTGCAGTATTGCGTCATCACTTCTAAATCCAAATTTTTTCCAATATCTATGGATATAGCAGAAACACAGCCATTTAGTGACATATGGCCTCTCCGTTGCCATGTACCATCTATAGACAGAAACACCACAGGTTGTGCTTTTTTTTTCAAATTCTATACTTCTTTAGATGCAGCTTTTAGATTTTCTTCACAACAGTACTTCACTGATTCTAATAGTTTCACTTCATGAGTTCTAAAAGTTTGTTTAGACACATACGGCAAATTTAATGTGCCCAACAATTTCTTCACAGAAGAAAATCCTCTACAAATTAATCTTAATGCCAATACCAATAAAGTATTTATAGAAGATCTTTTACTTATTTTGGGGGTTGATGTGAATCCAGCCATAAATCCACAATCACAATGTAATGTAAAATTAGAGCAAAGACCTTCTTTGGAACATTCAGTCAATTTCACACCAGTTCCAAAGCAATGAGGGCAAGAAAGAATTGCAAACATTTGAATTAGAGTCTGTATATCGATTATCCTGTTACCATTTAACTCCTGAACGTTCGATTTCAGCACGTCAGCAGTTTCCAAGGTCTTCAGCTTTGCTGCACTTGCAGTAGACTCATCATTTTTAGGCTTGGCATTACTGTACCTATTTCCATAAAAGGTACGTTTTTAGACGCTTTAGATCGAGCTTTCGGCATTTTTATACGATAAAAACTGGAATTTAACTTTAAAACAGGAAAAATAAGCAGAATTGGGCTAAAATTGTGAAGAAATCAATTGCACACAAGAAAAACGCTTTTGAATTATGCCTGTAAACAAGCTACAAATGATAATAGTATTGCCGTTCAGTTACTAAAACTTAAATAAAAAAAACTGCTGCCAGATTTTAAAAGAATAGTTAAAAATGAAAAAAAAGGAACGTTTATTTATATTTTAAAAACAGATTTTGACATTTTTACCGCTTAAAAGTTACAAAATAATCGCGTAAACGTTTTGTTTACATTTTTGCGTCCCTTTAAATTCCCACTTCCGCAAAAAGTCAACTTCCGGTTTATTAATTAGACTGTAACTTTGCTTCTAATTAACGTAAGAACAAAAATGAAACAGTTTTGGAATCTTAAATGTTTGGGTTATAAAATGAGCACATAATAAAAAATTCGATAATTTTCATGAAAACGTGTGTTTTAGGGTAGGTACATACCTTAATCCGTTATAATACAATTTTGAAAATGGGAATCATGATCTTTCTGTTCGAATCAATGAGACATGTGAGCACAATAACCACACTAGTAGAAAACTGGGTAAAACAGAATTGTAACATACGTTTTGCATTTTCTATTAGATATTTTAGGGTTTAAATTGTCATTTAGGGTTCTTTTGTCAAATCTTTTGTCCTTAGTTCTCTCTCCTAATGTAAAAAGTGAACACTAATTTAATGTATTTTATGCATTTTCGATGTTTCACAACTTAATATATGATGTAAAATATAATATTTTATTTTATTCTTTTTCTGTACCAATACACGTTTTCATTAGAGGGTTCTTTATTATTTGCAAGATCCAATGGCATGAAGTGTAGTTTGTTTCTTCGTGCCGGGTGGGTTCGTCGCACATGACCTCTGGTCAGGCCGAACTATCACGCGGATGATACGTTTTGTAACTAATATTATTTTAGATATGATGAAATAAAATGGCATGCGATTTGCATCTGTAATGTAGATTCTCATATACAAAAATTAACTCTGCCCAGTAAGGAATACGAAGAATAAACAAAAATACCAATACAAATCTTTAAATAATCCTATCAAGCACAGGATATCATTAAGCTACCCATAGCAAAAAGCTCCCTTACAGTTATATTTATCTAGACAGAGAAATCAATCGTCATCAACAGCATATTGAATATTTTATGAGCTCATTCTTTTGGAGTGCGTCACATCCATTTGAACAAAAGACTATGTGGGTAATAAAGGATTTGTCGAAATATTAAACTAAATCCTGCGAATTCCTTTGGGGTCCATAACTAATTTTCTACTTCTATCAAGTGTTCCCCCCCCAATAATTACGTACACTTTACTTCTGCGAAAATTAGCATATAATAAATAACATTATGCTATTATTCCAGAGTTATTTTATATTTCAAATGCAAAGGGTAAGATAGTCGATCGATCTTACAAATCGGTTTAATTCCTTGTATCCTTTTTTTTAAGTAATAAAAATAATCGCATCACCTTTCACAAAAAATATCTAATGTAAATGGAAATCAAAAGATCTAAATAGAGTGTTAATCAAATTAATATTTCAAGAAACCAATTCTTTTTTCATTTTATCTAATAAAAACTACTCCATTTTCTTCTCCTAGTAAAAATATTTTATACCAGGATGTAACTATCGAAATTCTATTCTAGAATATAAAACTAAAAAACAGGCAAACAAAACCTTGTTACATTTTTTTGTTGTTGTTATTTTTGTTGATAGAATAAATTAAAAATTCTTTATTCGCATAAGAAAGCAAGAAGCATCTCTTCGTACTATCCTTTTTGTTTTATTCTCAATGTTTTTTCTGTAGGCCATATTTTATTAAAATATTGAGATATTTTAATATGCTGTGATAATATCAAATATTTTGTATTTATTCCAAAGTCTCTAAAAGAAAGGAAGTAAACACGAATATTCTCAAAGGTTAGTTCGATTTTTCAATCTGCTCTATACTTGGTAGAACTTCATGCATTTTTAGAAAAATTTAAAAAAAAAAACACTATGTATTGAAGAAAATGACATGACTTTTTAGCTTTATATTTAGTTGTATGCTATCACTATTTTTGTGATGGTATGTTGTTGGGAATATGCAAAATTGAAAGCTGAATTTTCTTCAATGCAATTGGGTAGATTGATATTTTTATTTTAAAATAAAAAGTTTCAAAACATGCTTTTATGCTTAGGGGATTTTTTGATTGTCTTGCCTTTTGATTTTTTTTCTCATTTCTAATGTGTTTTCTGTCTCGTATACTTAGAATAGAGAAACTATTAAAAATTATGGCATACAACTCGATATTTCGAAGAACCTCGGAGTTTTGAACCTCTCTAAGTTCGAACTTTCAATTCTGAATATGAAGAAGAAAGAATACAAAAAAAGACACTGTATGCAAGATGTAGTATCTTTAAAGGATATAGCGAAGAAATGTTAGTTTAATTACTCTGATCACATTTCGATGATAGAGGAGTTGTTGCGTAAATCTGTGAGGTCCTTTTCATAACTGCTGTCAGTCGTTAGAAATTTATCTATATAAAATACAAAACTACAGAACTCATCGAAGTTGTTTTAAAAGCTAGTTTTTTTCTTCATAATTGTCTTTTTAATTTGGTCTTGTTACCTTATGGAGTGGACAGTGCGTTTTAGTGGCGCAAGAGCCAGTATTTGGCTATACTGCGCCAGTCGTATGGTTAAAAAAATTAAAATAAATAAATAATTAAAGCATGTTTATAAGAATACTGTTTAAATAGAAACTGATTAAAATATAGGAAAACCAATGTATTCGACCATTGTTTTATATTCAAGTGTTAAATAAAATAATAAAAGCCGAATGCCTTTAAAAATTTAAAAAGGTTTATCTGGGGACGTTCCCCTAAAGTCATTTGCAGGTTTGCTGTTGAAGCATTAAAAAACCGCAAGCGGTGATGATTAAAACCAGGACATTCAACCAAAAGGTGAAGAACCGTTAAAAGCACTTGGTATCTAGAACAGAAAGGAGCTCTATTGCCAAATAAAACATGCTTATGAGTAAAACGAGTGTGACCAATGCTTGTTACCTTATGAGAACATGATGTTGTATTCGTTAGTTTTTGAATAATTAAAGGCAACGAATAATTGAAATGAGAAATCGCTTTGGGAATGTATAAACGGCAATATTCACCAATATATTTTAATCGCATGTATTTTTCACATGCTTTTACCAGTATTGCATTTTATTATGTATGGTTCATTGAAAGCAGATGTGTTTTTAAAAGGGTGACCCGCTTTTACCAATATTGCTTTTTCAAGCTGGTTTAAATTAATTAATGACTTAAATTAATTAAGACAAATAATGACTTAAAATTAATAATGTTCTCACATGTAAACTTAAAATTTGCGATCGTATATTTTATTCTATTTATTATTATTTTTATCTCCTTATAGCTTAAAAATTTTTTTTTTTGCATTAAAAATTTCGAAAATAACGAAAATTTAAAAAAGAAGACAGAAAATTTCAATATATAAGAGAAATATGAGTTGGAGCTGCATGGGTACCAGCTTCAAAAAGGTTCAAAATTCGTTCATTACGCAATAGTTGAAGAGAAAATCGAAATTCTCATTAAGTTTATATTTATTTAGGCTGCTCTTTGTGAATGAATAACAGTCATAGGAACTTTATAACGATCTTGATTTTCTATCAAACAAGGTTTAACTTTTTTCTCTTAATGACTTTCTTTTTTCAATTTGTAAATTGGTTCTGATTTTTCTTTCAGGTTGCGTAAACGAAATTTCTGCCTTATAATGCATTTATTTTCTTTCATAAAAAGTCAATCATGAAAAAAAAATTAGAAGATGAAAAATTTTATTTTATTTTATTGTATTTATTTCGAAATAAAGTTATTTTATTTAATTGCATTCTCCTTTGAAATTTTTTTATTGTTCTTCTTTTCCCAAAATTTCGAATCTCCACTATTTTCCAGGCCATTATTTGCTGTTATCTGGCAATTTAGATATACTTTGGATGATTTTGTGGCATTATGGAAAGATTTCAATTAAATTTTGAAAACTGAGTAGAAAAATAATAGTTATAGGAAAAATATATTAACTAATAAAATCTTTTAAGTGAAACATTCATTAAATACTTTTATGATATAAAGCAAAATTCCCAGTAGAATTATATGACTGAGACATCGTTTTATTTCGAACATTCCATATATTTTTCGTAATGTCTGTCCTGAAAGCATTTCATTCGGTATCAAACATAATAAATACTGGTTGAAAGATCTTCCGAAGAAGATACGACCCACTTTCTGTCTTGAGAAGAGACATTGAATAATTATAAGGCATCCCGAATGGCAAATGCAGAAAGGTTATTTGATATTACCGAAGCACATAAAATGAAGTCAACATTTATTCGAAAAAATGTCTAAAGGAGTAAACATTCAAAGACGAGACTGGGAAACAACTTTCATTGAAACAATTCACACTTTTAGTGTCCTTCAAAATAAACATTTTTTTAGTAATTATTATTTCCATTTTCTTAAGTTTTCAATTTAAAATCAATAGTTATAAACATTTATTTAAGGATAATTTAATTTTAAGGATTCTTCAAATCAGTTTGCATGTTGGCACTACAATTATATTTATAATGTTCAGCAGTTCAATATGCACAAGATGAAAATTAATTATTAAATGAAAATGGAGCACTGATTCTCAATTATAAGAAAAAAAGTAAATCATTTTAATATTATAAAGAGCAAAAAATCGAATGTAAATTATTTTTTACAAATATAAAGCAAAACAGTTTGAATAAGAGGGAAGGAAAGAACGATAAATAGTATGTTATTAATTATCTCTCGTCTTCATTATTTTATTTTTTATTTCTTCAAAATTCGAAGCAGATCAGATATCTTATTGCATTGAAGTTGTAATATATTTCCCTTGCCTTGTTAGTGTCATCGCGGAAAATAAAAAAAATCAGAGGGAATTTTAATGAATGTCAGATCCTCCACTTATGGCATTGGCGACGAATTTGGCAACAAAAGGAAAGTTGCAATAATAATGGCTGTAAAATGCAGCAATTGTAGCTGTATCTCAGTGATGAATTGAGGTTTGGCGGTTTTTCTGAAAATTTTAGGCTCTAAATGAAAATCTATATAAACGCAAGTAACTGAAATGAGTGAACAATTTTCTCTGGAGTTGTGCTCGCATAGCAAGATCTGTTAGCCATTCTGAAAACTATTATTAATTTTTAGTTAAATATTTACTTTCAGCTTGTATTGTGAATTTTTTAATATATAATTCTTTGTGTATAGTTTGGCTGTATTCTTGATACATTTTCTTTGTTTTTTTTTCTTGTGGTATAAATGCCCACGTATTTGACTTCTTTCCTTGCATAACCCTAAGATTCCCCTCAAAATTGAGGCTTTCTTCTTTTAATATTTTGAAGTTGAATGCTATCCATTTATTCTTATAAAAAAACTCAATGAATAATTATTCACATAATAGAAGGGGGACGCTAATTCAAAAAATTAAATACATATGATTGTTTTAAATTTAATTCTCCTGGAAATTATTTTATACTTTCTTACCATTCTGTCGGTATTTTTAGCATTCTTTTAAAGGTTTCAAATCGCTTTTTTGGTGTTAGGATTCGCAAAGGGTCAAAGATTCAAACCGAATTCATCTCTTAAATAAGAATTCTGGCTAATTAAAAGAATTTAATAGAGCCAATACAAAAATGAAATTTAAGGAATTACAACTCACGTGAAAGAAAACATTTCCCAAAAAATTCCCCGAGGGAGAAAATTAATAGAAAAAAGCGGGGGTGTTGCATTAAAAAATAAATTACTTTTACTGTTACTGCAAACATTCTCCCATTAGCAACCAATTTCTTTGGTTTTAAAGATTTCACTTAGAAGTTTATATTCTCCCAATCAGATATCCAAAACTTCGTATTTCCATTGTTTCTTTTTTTTTATGAAAGAACAAGATTTATCTCCTAGCCTTAACTTCATTTGTTTTCTGATTAAATAAAACATCTTTTCAAACGATCGTTAGGCAATTTAAAAAGATTTTGCTGCATCAGATCCAGTGGCAATTATTTGGTTAATGATTTACTCGCATGCAATCTAAGCAATCTATATACTGCTGATGGCAAAAAAAAGCTTCGATTAATTTTTATTGATTATTTTTATTGAATTCTAGTAAGCTAAATAAAAATTGAATTAATTAGCATTCATTAAAATTTATATATTGATTATTTTTATCGTTTCCATTTGCATAAAATAGCATTTATAGAATAAAATGGATAATCAGTGAAATATATTATATTTTAATAAGTAACCTCTTTTCAGGTGGATTTTTTAGGTTTATAATTAGTTTTTCAAAAATTATTCTCATTAATTGATAGCATTTAAATTTCTTGTCGATAATCTGCGAGCGATTGATTGAAAATTTAGAATAAAATGTAAATATCTCTATAATTTAAAATTCTCAATGCTAAAGTTAGAAAATCATGTTATTGGGGGATTTTATTTCATTTTTTATTTTACTTTATTTATTTATTAATAATTTTGCATAGTTAGAAAATTTATTTCCTGGAATTTATATTCAATGGAATCGCATCCTGACTAAATGAAATATCTGCAAGAAAAAAAAGGAAATAGTCTTCATTTAAAAGATTCAGCATTAAATTTCCTTTTTATTTAGATTCTTTGATTCCAGTCTTTGATAAATTTTCTTATTAGGAATTTAATGCGATTTCTTTTTATTAGATTAGAAGAGGAAATGATGCGTGGAAATAAATTGCTCGTAAGATCTATTGATTGCTTTCATTGTTTGCATTTGTATAAAATTACATTGTTAGAATTACTTAGTTTTATTTACGATGGTCTAATATTAGCATCAGCAAAGAATGTGTAGTTATAAAGAATTTAAAGATTTTAATCAATTTTGGATGGAGCATCGAGCTTAAAGTGAGTTGGAGACCGAAGTTTTAATTTTCCATAATTCCTTCACAAGAGAGTAGTGATTCTAAATATGCATACAAAATTGAAAATATGCATTGTATTTGTAAAGCAAACTAAATTAAATAGCAATTATATATCAGTGATATCAAAAAGCCCAAAGACATGAGGTCAAAAATAAAAAAATAAAAAGCAAAATGAGAGTTTTTGGAATTTTTTGTTTTTCATATTACTGTCACAATTTGGATCACAACTATAAAATCATGCATTGTATTTATAAAGCAAACTAATTGTAATTATTTTGTAGTTAAAATTGTTAACTATTCATAATCATATTTTAATTACAAAACCGTTATATAATAGAGTCCAAAGACATGAGGTCAAAAATCAAAATTAAAAAACTCAATCAGAATATTTGCATTTATTACCTTCCATGCAAGGGTGATTGTTTGGATTCAATTTCAATCTCTATTTGGATTTAAAATCCACAGCGTCATTCTCAAATCATTTCGGTTATCTGCGTGTTTCGGCACTTATATTAATAAAAATTGAAAAATCAAATTAGAGCCCTAATGAAACAACCAGGCAAAGTTTTGTTAGTTACTAAAACTATTCTAATTACAAAATTCAAGAAAAACAGACAATTTTTTAAAAATAACTTTAGTGTCTTATCAAGATGTAATTCAGTTAATAGATCATTTCGTTGCAGATTTCTGCCCTCGTTTGCTCAGGGGTCCATACCCTCAGAGGCTACTGTACCTCTCCTTCCGTTGTAAAGTGTATACGTCATTATCATCATCATCATTTTCGCTTGATAATATTTTAACATTTTCTATGTAGAAATCTTCTAAAGTTTTTCTGAATGCTGATTTTAGACCAAATTTCAGAAAAAAAAAGCATTAGCCTTTCCGTGACCCACTTATACACTACTCAAAGCTGAAAAAAGCGACTCTAGAAGAGAAAAATATAACTGCAATTTGACGAAATGCTGGTTTAATATATTGGAATAGTTTGGGGAAATAGGTTCTCCCAAACTTTTCGGGAATATCCTGTAGTAAACATAGTAACTCAAAGAATGCCTTGCGTACCACTGGTGTACAGTAATTACGAAACATTAACATTTGGCATGAATGTAGCATTTTTACTCAATCTGTCAATTTAACCAATTGGGGCGATTAATCCAAAGCTTGCGGTTAATAGTAACCAAAAATAAAAATTTTGTTTTAGATACATTTTAGCTAACTGGCTAAAACAAAAATTTGACGCAGAATTAAATTTGTAGTTGCAAAATCACGTACCAAATTTTATACATTTAAAGTATTACGTTTTTGAACTATTGAATTTATACCTTTCTGAAACTACATACTGACTGGCGATCCACTTTTTTGTTAGATTTGACTCTATAGTTAATAGATGCCTACCCTGTAGATGTTCGATCTGTATTTCGAACCTTATCTATTTAGTTGTCTTCGTTTTGTTATTATCATGTTAATATCTAATATTAAAATAACTGGATTAACAGATAACTACAAATTATATTTTGTTCCAAATTTCATATAAATCTACAAATTTGGTGTAAGGATCATTTATTGTATTCCGTCCTTTGAGCTCAAAGCGTTTTCGAGTTATATTTGTTTCGAGCAGACATTTTCCAAAAGCGTATTTTTTTTAACACCATTAGGTCTGAGCCGTGGTAATTCATCAAAACGTGAGTTCGAATATTTCTACGATTACAACACTTTCTGTCCACTTCGGGGTCAATAAAGTAATAATGACCATCTTTTGCAAACAAAATTATGGTTAACTACCGATTCCCCACTAACAATTCTAACATACCCCCGGAGGGCACTTCGAAATGAGAAGGAGATGTTTCTGGCATGGTGGGTGAATCTTGCAATCCAGTAAGGTACAATAATAGGTGGGATGGGAATTAGCTCTTCCCATCGATGGCGGGACATACTTCTTACGGGAAGAATTGTTCCGTGGCCGGTGATGATCTTTAGGACTCAACCACAGTTACCGCCAGTGTTAACGTAGCTGTGGTACCGAGATTCAGTTTTATGGTTTCAATCTAATTTCTTTAGTGGCGGGTCGAAGAACCTGATATGACTAACAATTCTATCAGGTATCTTATCATATTCGATAATAACAAGTAATACAAAATTTGATGCAGAGAATGTTTACCAAATTTTATTCATTGTTGTTTTATGAGTTTTAATTGTTGTAATTACTTACGATCGGACAGTCAAACTAACAGATAGTGTTTACAGATAGGCAGACACGATATGTATGAAAATGTATTTTTCAGACTCGGGGAGCTCTAAATCTTGGAGATACATCAAAACTTTATTTCGAATATTTGGATTTTGTTACAATACCTTCTGTAGGAATAATTTGAATACTAAAAACAATAAAGCCTAAAATTCCTATAATAACATTTCAAATACTGAAGGAAAAATTGGTCATATCTTTTTATTTTGAATGAAATCGGATATGTTAATGTAAAAAATTAATAAATTATAAATTCATATTTAAAATTAAAATACTTTAAAGTCAGCGAAATGTAATTTATGTTTTTTTAAATTGGGATTGGGATTTAATGCAGAATATTAAATAATACATTTTCATTTCTATGAAACAATATGCGGCTAAAATATGATTTGACTTCCGATGGCAATATGATTTGTGTTGCAGAAGCAAGGTATCACGGATTTACAAATTGTGTCTTGTACTACCCAAAGCACATAAAAAGAAATCCTTTATTTATCCGAAAACAATCGCCCAGGGTAGAATCCTTTCAACCAAGAGGAAGAATAATAAAACAAGAATGTTTTACTTTAAAGGATACTTCCACTTTTATTTGGATCGGAAGAAAGGTAATCAATTGCACTTCAAAAGTGAATGCACTAAACATCCTATGGATGTTTTGTTCTGCTCTCTTTGCTTTGACAGTATTCAAGATTTATCACCTGATATTGAGCTGCAATAGAATTATAGCTATTCCCAAGCAAAATAACATATCAGAGAAAAGATATGAAAGAAATTCGAAAAAATATGACACGTTGAATAATATTGCCTTTGTTTGGATGAGAATAATCTTCGGTAAATATTTCTTTGTTATGACAGCAACATGGATATTTTTTACCTTTGCTGGAGGAAAAATTAATGTTATTTCGAATTTTCTTCAATTCTTCCTCTTTATATTTATCTTTTGGTATTTAGACAGAAATGACACTAACTAAAATGTTTATAGCAAAATCGATACATCTCGATAGATTAAATTTCAGTCAAATGCTTGAACTAATATCAAAAGTTCCGTCACTTGTAAAGAAGTGTTTCAGTAACAGCATTTGACAAATGTTTGATCCATAAAGCTTCATCCAATGGTTGACAGTTTGAAATATATAATTAATGACGGAAGAAGTTAAAGTTGCTTCTATTGAATCAATGTTATTGTCTTGTCTGAAATGTCTTGTTCTTTGTTTCTCTCTCCTGTTGAAAAATTAAGTTGAAAAAAGATTAAGCGGACATTAAAATATTTAATGGATTTGCGCTCAAAAAAGATTCATTCCATGTTTATAATGGAAAATTAAAAATTAATAATATGCATTATTTAGAAAATGTTCTATTGAAATTATGTTAAGAGAGAAAACAAGCTCACTATAATTTTTGTACTTCAATATTAAGCAAATTTCGGAGTGAATAATGAAATTTTGGAGTAAATACAGAATTTTTTTTAAAAACTCGTCAATTTGTAATCATGAATGTAAAAATTAGTGTCTGATTTGCTATGCTAATACAGGAAAATTCATTTTTTAAAAATAATTACTACTGATTTAATGATAAAAATTCTAAATCATATACTGTTTAATAATTTCATTTTTGTATACATACAAAATATTTCTGTTTATATTACATTTCACATCAGAAATACAATTAGTTACGAAATTCTATCCTTCTGTGTAAGTAAAGCAATTTTACTGATATCATGGCATCCTTGGAGAGTTATTTGGCTATAAATTCTTGCTATATGATTAATAATACACAAAAATCTACTTTGTGTTTCATACACAATTTTTCACACCATATTGAAATAAAAATTTCACGAAAAAACTGCGCCTGTCGTTATAAAATCGCAGATCAAATATGATATATTTAAATTATTGCGTTTTTGAGTTATCGCTTTTTCTATTTTTGAATGTGCAGATCAAAAGAGGATCAATCCATGGTTGGATGGGGTTCAAAATTCGAAAGGTATCTACCTTATAGATGTTGTTTTTGTATTTATTATTTTATCTATCTCATTCTCTTCTGTTTATAATTATCGTTCTGACTTATATTAAATAGTCTTTTATAGTCGGACAACTGAACTTTCTCTGAATAGATTTTAATCAAAATTTGATAGAAATCTACAAATCTGTTGTAAGGACCGTAGGTCTAAAACTTTAATTAAAGAGTTGTCAAAATCTCAATTTCGAATTTTTCGACGATTATTACACTTTCTCTATTCTACGCATGCAAGAAAGTAAAACAGACATTTTATTTACAATTGAAATATCCACAAATTCTGTTGTCTAGATTAAACCATATACCATAATGGAAACATTCTTTTAGATTTATTATTCTCTCTTTTTCTATCAAAAGATGAACCAACGCAAAGATGTGATAGCATCAGGAAGGAATGTGATCTACTTTCCCTTCTTATTAAAACGCTTTATTCGCTGAAAAATCTCTTCGAGGGAGAATGCAAAAAGGGAGACTGATATTATCAGACAACCTGTAAAGGAGCCAATAATCTTATCCGAAAAATCGCCAAGGGATCAAAATTTGCAGAAAAAAAAGAAACCTTTTATATTACCTGTTATTCCATCCGGTCCCTGCTGGTCTCAATATTTGCAACGTATTCAACCATCGAAGCACGTACCCGAGATTTTGTAAAGATGTCTCTTACCCTTTTAAAATTTATTTTGCAACGTTTGAGATTTACCTCCAAAAATTTCGCTTCTATAGAAGGAATACTTTTTTAAAAAAATGCACTTAGTTTCTGAGAATAAAGAGTATATTTTTAGGGAGAAACCGGTGAAACAATTTTGGCATGAAGTTATTCACTGGGAAATTCTGGTTGTTTTTATTTCGTTGGTTCAACTTCAATGATTTTTTTTTCATTTTGAAAATTTTCCCATATTCATAACTGTTGAGTAAATCAAAGATATGTTGGAAAAACTATGTAAAAAGTCATTGATATTCTCAAATTTTCGTTATGAAGAATAGAAAAATTAGGAATTTTGATCGTCAATAAATAAATAAATAAACCATCAAAAATGCCGAAAGCTGATATGGCAAATTTCAAATTATGATTTGAGAATATTATTTAATTATCTGACATGATTCATATTTCACAATCCCCAACATTTTGAAAAGTGATTATTTTTAACCATTTCAAAATTTTAACCATCACTCGAGTTCTAACATTTTGCACCGGGCCAAAATTATTTTTTCTTGAAAAACTAGTTGAAACCAGTTAAGAAGCATATGGCTATCAGATTACGCATGCGTCGCTATTTAAAAAAATCCGATGTTTTTTCCCCCCATCTAAAAATTATTGGAGGCTCCAAAAAATGTTTCTTGAGCGAGATTTTTTTTAAAAAATTGTTACGAAAACCTAGTTTAATCTGGTTTGGAATGACTATGTGGCTGTTGTATTGCCAGTCTTCAAGTTAAAAAAACATGTTTTATTTTAAACTTAAAAATTTTTTAGCACCAAAACCTTTTTATTGACAGCTTGCAAAATTTTTAATTGATAAATAACATTTGATAACTCTCCTCGCTATTTTTTATTCATTCCATTTTCTGCTCTGTTACTCTCCTTACGATATCTTCATACGCCCCCTCCCTTTTATTGGCCAGTCAGAAGAATCGGGTACGTGGGGGACATTCACTCCAATTTGTATCTTTTTGTTTCTTTTAAGTGCCCAAATGTGACAACTTTCTTTGTCATTTTTCAATAAAAAAAGTGAAAAAATGATACCACAAATCAATAAATGGCCAATTTCTGTTAGTGCATTTTCTGGCTTCAAAATCCTCAAGAAGAAAAAAAACACCATGTTCTCACTTGATAAACAAATTTGAACAAAATGATCAGATTATATGTTTTCTACATTCCATAATTCCCTAAATAAAATAATCATCTTTGGAATTATTTTGTTACTGAATGCGATAACTCACAACTGTTTTGGGTTTGATAAATTCAGCATGTTAACTTGACTCGAAATCTGTTCATTTTTGAGCGAATTCCTCTCTCTTTAATTCTGACTGTTTGAATGCAGGTGAACGCGGTATATGGCATATATATATATATATATATATATATATATATATATATATATATATATATAATGTGTGTATGTTAAAACTTTTGCTCATATTTAACATCTAAAAGGTAGATCCGAATAAAATTTTGAGTAGATACATCGAATGAGTATCCGGTTGCATGCCTATAATTTCTCACGTGTATAAACGTCCTAATTAAAGGAAAGGATTAATAAATGAATCAATTTTGTAATAGTTAGCTTAAAAAAGTCCAAAAATACTATTCCGTTTCTTATAATAAAACTCGATGCACAGATTACTCGTATCGCAAGTAAAATAAATTAAATAAAATAATCAAATATAAATCCAAGCTCCTGAGCCATTCACTACCTTTATCAAGTCCAAAATGTTATGTGAGATTTGCATATCAACACATAAAGAAAAGAATATTTCCAATCTGAAGGAGGGAGGCAGTTACCATCATCAAATGTCCTTTTAACTTCATCCGTTAGATATCTTTATCTCTAATGCTTAAAATTTAATTGATTCAGCCAATGAATAAATACTAAAGTAGCATAAAATCTTCTTTCCTGGCGGTTCTTTTCTTTTGAACCATTCAACTGAATAAAATATAACCTGAAACCCCTTCTTTTCAGATATCTCTTTTTTCCGATCCTTTAAAGGCCCGACGTTTATTGGGCAAACTTTTGAGATTTATTGCTTCACTTTTCAGAAACAAAGCAACAATGCACCTGTTTTTTCTTCTTTTCGGGTGCGTAAAACCCCCGCATAAAATAATTTCATTCTTTATACACCGAGCGTTATTTGATACAGTGCATCTCTTTATTTCCTCGAGAAAGTTATACGGTGCTGTGTATTATTAAGATAGACTGTTCGCCAGTCATAAATTCTCAGCATTCTCGAAAGTAAAGGAAATACATAATTTAGCTTCTTGTTGCGTATTTATTATTTTTTAAATCTAATATAGCTTATAAAATGAGTTTCTCGTTACAGAAAAGTGTTTCAGTGTCTCTTTAGCTTAGAATTCAGCAATATTGCAATAAATATTTATAAAGAAATTACAAATAAAAAAATGTTTTCTTTGTCCATAAGTTGTCAAAATCTTTTTCAGTTTTTTCGCATATACGAAGTTCATTCAAAAGATTGACAATTAAACAAACAATTTACGATAGAAAATCCTCGCAGTTTTGACTGTAAAATGTTAAAATATTGAACTGATAATTCAGCTGATCAGATAGTTTTGTTTTTTTTCCATTCCTTGTATCCCCCCCAGGAGGCACTTAGAAATGCGGATAAGAAGCTTCCGACATAGTGATGGTTTGGTTCCTCCCTTTGATGACAGGGCACTCTTCCTTAGGGAAGGGTCCGTTGTCGGTGATGGCCCTTAGGAATCAACCACCGTTCCCGCAAGAATTGTTGTTGAGGCGGTTTGGTAATGCAGTTTCAGTATAAGTGTGCCATCAAGAGGATTGGAGAGTCAGTGATACGAATTCCCCTCCCGTTCTATTATCTTCATCTGATCAATTATCTCGGATTAAAAGCACGAGCATAAATTAATATGCCAACGAATTATATACCACTTTCATTATTTTTGCTTGCAATAATTAACTACAACTGAACACCATAAAAATATTCATTCGAATAATATCCGATTATTTCGAACTCTCTCACATAAGAATAATCTTAAACAAAAGAAACTAATATTCAATAAACAAGATGTGTTTCTGCAGAGACAGTTGGCTTAAAAACGGGAACTCTTTATCCATATATAACTGAAGGCAAAAGGGAAAAAAATCGGAGAAAAGCGAAGATGATCTTAGTGAGAGAAACCAGAAAGAATGGTCTCCTGAAAACTTCCCCGTATAAACATATTATCCTCTAACTACTCTGAAAAAAATTTTGAGCTTTTGATAAGAGAGAGAACATTTTGCTGGACATTGGTATACCATAGTTTCAAAATTTGTCTTGCTTTAGCATTTTTATTGAATCTATCGTGCGAACTTTTCTGAGAGTTTTCTTGATTTAATTCCTGGCATGTTGTTAAAAAGGCAGCCAAAATGTACACTTGGTTTCTTGTATTTTAACAGGAAATAGAAATTTATCAGTGGCGAGGTTATAAAAATAAGACCTCAGCGTTTGTTGTTGTCACAACGATGCTCAGGATTCGCAATTTAATGCAAAAACTTTTCTTTTTCTTTTCTTTTGATAAAATTTTTTTTTCGACACCCTATATTTTTTCCATCACAAGTACAACTCATTCTTTTTCTAAAATTGCTTTCTTATTGATTTCCTTTTAATGCCTATTTTGTTTTCCAAAATCAATTAATAATGGAATATTTCCAAATCATATAATAATTAAATAATAATAGTTGTCGCTACTGTTAGACAGTTAACATTAGTGAAAGTCATACTTTTATAGTTTAATGTGCATTTCAATCCGAAAAGTATTATTTCTTCTTATTGCAAAAAAGGCCACTTGTGATAGTTGCCAATCAAAATTATTAATTCTTTCTACTAAATTTTAATGGCTTTGTCTTTGTTTTTTTTTTCAGGTGAGTACTTTTGCCTGCATATGGATCTTAATTTATTTCAAAAGAGATACTTCAATGTTTTTTCAGAATGAATGACTCGCAAACAATAAGAAACAGTAAGTAATGATTTGTAATTCATCATTCTTGGATATATGTATTTTACAACACTTTGTTCTATTTTCATTTAGCATGAAATTAAACAAGATAATTGATTTTGTTACTGATCTACAATTGTAAAAAATAATTAATGTTAAAAAATTAAATAAATTCAAAATGCTAATAATTCAGCGATGATATTTTAAGATAGAAAATATAATAGTTTATTTGTTAATATGCAAATGCATATTAATTTTCTACCAGCAAACATGTTCCTTTAGTACTGAAAAGGATTCTAATACTTTCGAAAGTAATAATATAAATCTGAGTTTCTAAATTATGGTTTATCTGTATTATCTTTAAAAGTATATATACCATTCCACAATTCATAAAATTGTGACAGATGTTCAAAATCAAGGCATTTCGTAGTTATATACCAAAAAATAGCACAATACGTAAACAAGTGCTCTCAAGTAGAATGAAAAGAATTGGAGAAAGGTTACAAATTGTAGAATAGGGGGAATATAGAAATGTCTTTTCAAAGTTTTTATTTAGAAAACTGGCATTTGTATGCTTTACATTCATCACGCTGCATGCTGCTCTCATCTTAGGTTTTGTTTAAGTATTCGTTTTAATATAATACTTTTCATTCCGTTCATCTATTAGAAACTTCTCTTCACAATGAACGTTCAATTCAGTTTTCGGCTCGCTATTTCTGTAGCTATTATTTGTGTTATATTTAAGAAATTATTTCGTTTTGTCATCCCAAATGTCATTTTTTAATCTATAAAATTCTTTCGGGAAAACAGTGCTATTCGGGTCACAAAAAATCAGTGAGTTGAGAATAAAGTGAATCGCAATGTTTCAAATATTAGAACCTACTGATCTTTGTAAATAATTTTTATTATATTCATTTAAATCTTATACTTTTATTTATGCTTTCAGAAATAAACAAATTTAAAGGGATGTTCCTAATACTAAATCTTAAGCAAAAGAAGTCATTTTTTATTTTATAAAAGCATTAAAATTGTAATATACTACACATCTCTTTTTTCAATTTGAGTCTCTGACATTCAGTAGCTGAACACATTCCATTAGCTCCCGCCTGATTCCATTAGCTTTTATCCAAAAGAAGATTAGCTTTCAAATTTAATTCAAAGGAATTGCGCGTGTAACATTCCCGGAAATGAAACTATTATTTCACTTCAAATGTTTAACTCAAACCAAATGTGTTTTTTTCTTTCTTTGATATAAAGAAAATAATTAAAATGATTAATGAATTATTTTTTTGATACACGAAGATAAAATTTCATAAGCAATCAATATTGTAACATATCACAATTTTGAAATTACATTTTTCTCGAAAAGTCTTTCCAGACTGGGCTTTTAGTTATAATACCAATGTCCACTTTATTGTAGTAAAAGCTTCAATATAGAGTTAGCGTTATTACATTTGTACTTCATATTTATTTATTTCTAAAATTTATTTTTATTATATATGTGTGATTGAGTTTCAATAGTTAAGAATTATCTGAGAAATTTGTATTTGACAAAAAATTGTTTTCAGATTATCTATATAATAAAAGTGTGATTTGATTTGAACTTCTGGATTAGGTTTATAATGCTTAAAACTAAATTAAAATTTAATGGAGAAAATATTTAAATTACTCTTGCAGTGAATCAGCACATGAGGTTAAATTGTTTGACTATATCCTTCTTTGTATAAATACCAAATGTCACCGATTCATATGATGATATTTTGTTCTTAATTATGATTGTATTAGATTGATAATAATATGATATTTTATTTATTTATTTTTTACTCTCTTTTTACTTTTACTAAAAATATTCCGAATTTTTTCTGTATTTATTGAAATATGGAAGTGTATTTTTTGAAAGTATTATTCTAATTAAAAATGAAATCAAATAATAACATTGTAATATAACTTGAAACTTTATTTTTGATATATTTTTATCTAGTTGCTTTAAGTGACTCGTGAAATGAATATTTATTTCAATTCAGGTCAATCCAGGTTTATACCGGATGATTTTTTTAAAATAGAGTTGAATATCGCCTTCCAATTTCACTTTGTGATAGATATTGAATCCTTACTATGGAAAGCTCTTTACATATACTTTATATATTATGCCTATACAATTATCAAACTCACTTGTACTAGCATGATACACGTCAAATGGGCTGCATAAAATTTAATTTTGTGACACAATGCACCTCTTAATGGGAAAACATTGTGATATTACGGTATTGTATTATTAATATATACAGAAAATAATACTATTTTTGGGGTGACTTCTTTATAGGTTTGCAATCTCTTAAGAGCTTAGGTCTAGGTTAGAAACTGTACTTTCAAATTCGGAAAATTGATAAACGGGTTCGAGACCTAATTTCATCAATAAATGTTCCTACACGCCGGAGTAATGCAAGTTAAATTCATGGGACGCGTAGGCACTCTCGAGATTTTACTTTTGAAATTTGGAAACATAGGTGCTACAAATTAATGAAAAGTATGAGATCAATTCTACTTTAACCAGCGGAAAATCCTTAAAATGCGTTATTAACTACTTGACATGCGAATTTATTTAACTTTCTAATTAGATAACTCATCCTATTTTGGTAATTTATTGTTAATTTGATTTTTTTAATAATATATGGAGCATTTGGGGTATCAAATCATTTAATATTGATTTTTTTCGTATTAAAATATTTAGCTCTGTGGATTAATTGCAGACTTGAAAATAAAAATTCAGTAATTCGATGCGCGTGTCAGACATGGCATTGTATGCGAAGTGGTTAAACTAAGCTGGAGTTGCACTGTATTAGAAAATAGATTAAAACATCCAATCGAAAGTTGAAATTAAATTATTCATCTCTTACAAAGTGTTTTTGTGGTATGTTGCGGATATATTTATACTGATTTAAATATTTGAGAGTTTGAATGGATGATACGGCGGGGATAAGCAATTAACTTTTGCTGCCACCTGTTTACGTTATTTTTTCCCCAATATTATAATTCAAGGAATAAGTTGTAAAAAAATATTTCCTCGCTTAAAAGTGACAGAATGTTTCTTGTCTTTAACTCGTACTTTCACACAAAGGAATGTTTTACTATTAATGTTCTAAACTTCCTTTGACACAGGTGATAAGAAAGATAATTAACGAGTCATCTTCCTAAAGGAATGTTCAAAGCTTGGTGTTAGCTCATAATTCAAATCCCTGCTATCAATAGCTATGAACTATCAAACAACATAACTATTATCCAACATTAAGAGATGTTTATTCTTCTTGTACTTGTTCCTTCCTTGTGTACAGCCGACCACCCCTTCATCATTGAAAGAAACAGTATCGACAGGATTTGTTGAGGCCTATTGCTGTCTTTAGCCTATTTACCAAACTACTATTCTCCTCAAAGTAGTTGGCTCCTAACCATAAGGTGGTCAATCATTGACCTTCCTCCTCATTTTTTCGTACATTTATTTATCTTACTCTTAAACAAGGATCGTGTCATCACTTAAAAACAAATATCTTCGAAATTCTAAATATTCCTCTAAATTCTTGCACCACAATAATAGAAATCTAAACACTTTAAAACTTTCAAATAGTTGGTAGGAAACTTAAATTTTTTAGCATCGTGTCCTTTAGTATTTTGCGGCATCGTGCACTACAAAATACTGGTTCTTATTTTAACTTTTGTTTTTCGAAATTTGAGCTTCAGTGAATAACTAAGTTTAAAAATTACCTCTTTTTTATTTGAAAAATATAACAGTATATTATAATGTGAGAACATGATGTTGTTTTCGTTTCGAAGTTTTGAATAATTGAAATGCGAAATCGAGTAGGTAATGAGCATAAATGGAAAAATTCATCAACATTTTTAATAGCATGTATGTTTTATCTACTTTCACCAATATTGTATTATTATTACTATTATATATGCTTATTTGAAAGCAAATGTTTTTTTTAAATATTGACCTGCTTTTACCAGTATTACATTTTAAAAAAGGTTTAAACTACTTAATGACTTAAATTATTTAAAACAAATAATGACTTCAAAAATATAACAATGTTCTCATGAGATAACTTGAAATTTGCGATCTCAGATTTCATTTTTTTTCTGTTTATATTGTTTTACTAAATAGCATTAAATTTTATTAACTATCAGAACTATGCTGTGTGAAAAAATGCTCATAACAAAAATGTTCATGCGTAAAAAATGTTCTTTAATCAATTAAAGAAGAAAAAAATGTGAACCTTTAATTTTAAAAGCGTTGAAAGTCATATTAGAAAATTAAAAGTTGTGAATACCGAAAACGTTCGATTAAAAATAGTTGAAAAGAAACATTTATGTTGCAACATAGTAATTCTATCTGGGTACTCCTTTTTCAGTATTTTTAATCGGAAGCTCTTGAACAAGACCAAAAATGCAGCTGCTAACAAAGCTATTTCTTTTGCTTCTTCAGCTGTTTAGGAATTCATTACGTTTCTTAATATCTTGGATGGTTCTACTAATTAAATTGTATAAATCAGCAAGCAGCACTTTAGCTAATGAGAAAATCGTATAAATTGATAAAACTCGGAAAATAAAACAAGAACTTTTCGCTAATAATTCTTCTACATTTTTTTAAGTCTTAACGGCGCCTGGAATGTTTTGTAACGTTGTCAAAGATTAAATCTGCTTAATGTAAGAAGCCTCTTCATAAGATGTCTGTTACATAATTAATTTAAACTTTCCCTTCAAGTAAGTTCATCTCTTTGAAATGCCTTTTATTATTAAAGGGCCTGAAATATCTCGAAATATTTTGAAAAAAATGACTATTTCTCTTTTTAATATGAATTTATTTTCTTTTGTTACATTATTAAATGGAACAACGAAAAGGCAGTAAAATAAAATTTCCGGAATTTCTCTTTAGTAAATGCTTTAGAGAAGATTAGGTGTGTAAAATATGAAGTTTTAAATTTGAGCTACACAATAATATTTGCTTGGTCTACTTCTTTTTATTGATTTTGAATACTTCAATAATTAATTAATAAACTATCAAATTTATGGCATTCGTCACTTGAATTTTGAAAGATTTTAATATACTTTTAAAGAATTTTAATCGGGATGTTTTTTATAAACACCATTTTTTTACTGAATTACAAATTATAATAATTATATGGAAATATAGAATAATGTATTCACGAATTTACTATTATGGGTTAGCATTAATACAGAATCAAACCTTAATGTAATTAATCTATAAAAACTATGATGACTTTATAACATTATTAAAATACTGAATTTTTATTTAAAAAACACAATTGTGCAATTTTTTTAAATGAAATTCTAATAATTGTAGAAACGTAAAAAAATCTATTTCTTAGATCTTTTGATTTTTTGAGCCAGCAATAAAAGCAATTAAGTTTTTAAAATGTTGCATAGTGATTTAAAGTGATTTTCTATAGAACGCGCTTATTTTATATTCTTGTATTCGCATGCATAATTGTGAAATAAAAATTAGGCAGGACAGATGACAAGTGTGTATTCACTTTATTTCCTCTTATGCGAAATATTCAGGAAGAAAATGTTGTAGTCATTACTTGATAGATTTTGATAAACTATTATCGTATTTTCTAACTGAGAATGATAACTTTTTGATAAACTATCTTATTTTCTACCTGAGAATACGATAGTCAAAATGTTCGTTGGTTGAGAAAGATAAAATTTGGTATGCTGCTTTAGCATTTTTCAGCTTTCTATCAAGTATTAATAGAAATCAATTCAGCGAAAGTCTGTTATATTTGAACAAGAGTGAAAAAGATAATTACAAAAGACAACGATCTAGAAAAATCAAATTTTGAACACTCCTTTAGGATGTAAGTGTAGAGTGTATGAAACTTTCAATCGAATCCATCAATGAATTGCAAGAAAAGTTCTAGGAGACTAAATTGGTTGTTGTGGTTTTTTTTCAATTAGCTCATATATATTACATGTATACAAGGTGAATTCTTCATGAAATATTGTTCACTTTTTACACGAAATTAAGTTTAATCAACCTATTTCGGGGCTCAATAGATTCTGTTTTTTTGAATTTCAGATAAGCTCGTTCATTTTGTTAAATTTACTTAAATTAGATAAACACTGTTGGAGTTTCACAAAATAAGAGCAAAGTCCAAAAACCAGGCATAGTATTAAAAAAACAAATTTTTTAAAGAACAAATAAAAAGATCTGCAGCTTGAAAAGTATAAAACTAAGGTTTTTCTTATTCAAAATCGGTGTCCATTCTTTTTAAAAAGTACTAAAAAGTCCACTCACAGTTTATCCGGAAATACAACATACTTCCGGTGACAAAAAGAGTTAACCAATAAGATTACTACTCTGGGATCGACCTTTACTTGATTTCAGTATGCAACAAATACTAATGTAGTAATAATTTGTTTCTTTGGAGGAAATAGTAATTGCCAAGAACACAACAATTGTCAGATGACCAGGATGGTATTTGAGCTATCATACCATTTCTATATTTTACCTCCTTACTACCAACAAAATTTTAATCCCATTGGATTAAATTTCCGACAAATTTACATAATAAATCATTTTAGAGTATCATTTTTATTATTTTATTAAAGTCCTGATTTCAGAGTTGAAATACACTTTAAGTTTAAACAAGTTTAAGAGAGAAAGAAATTATTCTAAATTGTTAAAAAATATATTTATTCTAAAAATATAAGCAACAAACAAGCTTGTTGCAAGATCAATATAAATCTGCATGATATATTTCTTTTGAACGCTTAATAGTTAAAAGATAAACACAGAAGTAAGTACTCTAATAAAACACTATAATCAACAGCATAATGCAGTCAGTTTTTGAGCCTCTTCAGTTCTTTAAGAATTCAGCACATTTTCCCTAATATCTAAAACAACTTATCTAATTAAATTGTATAAGGCAACAAAAACATTTTAGCTAATGAGAAAATGCAAGAAAATACCTAAAAGGAGAAAATAAAATGAGAATTTATCGAAAACTGTTTTTTGGATGCCTGATTTATAAATAATTTCGCTATCGTGAGCTTAATTAGATAGTTTATTTCTTCCAAAAGACTTCAGCTACTAAGTAATCGATTTTTCTTAATAATATTTTAAGAAAGATACAGTAATTACATTTCTTAACATTGATCGCATTCTTTATATTGTATCTTTATTAGATCTTCGGGAAAGAGGAAAATCCATTAGCTGAAAATTGCAACCTAAAATCTATTTATTATGTGCATACATTTATATAAAATTTAATAATAAAACTAGTATTCCAATAAACGCTCCTGAAACAGAAATTTGAGTTTTAAATAGTTTCTTCCGTATTTCAAGGATAAATCACCAAAAGACTCTTTAACACACGATATTTTCAGTAAAAATACGAAATTCACACCAAAGATTAATATTTCATAACTATTTTACGCCAATGTTGTGCAATGTGTTTGATACGATAAATTGGCATTACAGAGATTGTGAGAAACTTTTGGAGAGACTCCTACCTTCAGTTGAAAATTATGTTAAGTGCATTTGAAGTGAAACCCAATTTAGTCCATTATTACTGTTGACCCTTCAA
>JAOUZG010028144.1:1215197-1232810 GCA_026289955.1 Argiope argentata
CTGTTTTAACTAATAATTAGTAGGTAGGTTTTTATATCGGCAGATATTCGACATCAAACATTTCGCAATACATTAAGCATTGCCTTGTTTAACCCTCGATTGCTAAGAAGCCAAGTGCCAAGCTGAAGTTCGCCAAGTGATGAATGCTGATGTGAGTCACCTTAATTACTGCAATCGATGGAATACTCCGCAGACATGAATTTGGGAGAGGGGCATCAATGAAATTGGATCTGAAAATTGGCTTCATTGGCCGTGTTTTGTTCACGGCATCGATTTATTAGGTAAATAGTTACTGCTTCATACTGAATGTAGAAATGTTATCTTTCTCGTGTGAGAAGTATGCAAAGGGGAAATGTTATTTTCAGAAATTCGATGCCGAGTATTACTAGATAGATAATGGATAATAATAAGTGTATTTTAATGAAAAATTTTCCATTTTCATTAAAAAAATCTGTGAAAATATCAGTATTCTTCAGAAATACGAAGTGAATTATAACTAAAAAGAGAGAGCCAAATGTCTTGTGTGCATGTAAACAAAATTTTTCCTTTCTCTTATAGGAAGAATGCAGAGGGAAAATATTGTTGTCAAGAATTTGACTTTTGGTACAATTAAATAAATAGTGCTACGTGTTTTTTGTACATATAAACGAAATTTTCCCTCCCTTTCTTATGTCAAAAATATTAAGAGAGACAATATTATTGTCGAAACTCCGATGACGAGTATAACTAAATAAATAGCTCCACATGTTATTTGTATATTTTACGAAATTTCTCTTCTCTCACATGAGAAGAATGAAGATAGAAAATATTGCTGCCAAGAATTCGATGTGAGATATAATTAAACAAATGTTGTGAATAATTCATGTCTTGTGTATATGTAAACGAAATTTTTTCTTTCTCATGTCAAAAATATTAAGAGAGAAAATATTTTCGTTGAAAATCCGATGAAGAGTATAACTAAATAAATAGCTCCACATGTTATTTGTATATGTTACGAAATTTCTACTTTTTAATGTGAGAAGAATGAAGATAAAAAATATGGTTGTCAAAAATTGGACGTGAGATATAATTAAACAAATAGTAAAATAAATTATGTCTTGAGTATATGTAAACGAAATTTTTTCTTCCTTGTCAAAAATATTAAGAAAGAAAATATAGTTGGCAGAAATTCTACATCAGATATAACTAAACAAATAGCTCCATATGTCTTGTGTACTTGTAAACAACAGTTATACTTTCTCATGTAAGAAGAATGAATATAAAAAATGTGGTTGTCAAGAATTTGACTTCGGGTGTAGTTAAACAAAAAGTGCCAATTGTCTTTTAAATACCTAAACTAAATTTGTCCTTTCTCAAGTAAGAAGTTTGAGGAAAGAAAATATTATTGCCAAAAATTTGACGTTGAGTTAAACAAATAGTGCAACATGTCATGTGTACACGTAGATGTTATTTTTACTTTTTCATGTAAAAAGCATGAAGAGAGAAAATAATGTTTACGAAAATTCACATTGAAAGTAATTTAACAATTTGTGCCACATGCCTTGTGTACATATAAATGAAATTTTTCCTTTCTCATCTAAAACGTCAGCAAAAAGAAAATATTGTTATTATTAAAAATTCAGCATGGAGAATAACTAAAAAGATAGTGCCAAATGTAGTATTTGTGTAGGAATAAATGTTTTCTTTGTTTTATAAGAAGTACAAACAGACAACATATTCCAAAAAATGTGAAAAATTCGACATCGAGTATATTTAAAGAGATAGTGCCACATGTCTTATGTACATAAAAACGAGTTTCCCTTTTTCGCATAAGTCAACAAAAAGAAAATATTACCATTGTCAAAAATATAATGTGGAATATTTAATGAATCTTAGCGTTTCACACATAATTGTTATCAAAAATACATTTTTGGGAATATTTCTGTATGTCTTTAAACACAAAACCTAAAAATATCTTAATCTTATAGAAAAAATTTGGTATGTTCCTTAATATTAAGTTTGTAGACGTTCTTGAATTCTGAATGAAATCCATTCACAGAAAGTAAATCTTTCCGCCACGGCATAATTGAATTCGCTATGTGTAAAATTTAAAAAGCTGGATATCAAGAGTCAAGTAAATTGCTTGGACCCATTTCTAGATCGAAATGGTGCCTTGCATGTTGGAGGAAAAGTAAGTATTCTGATTATTCAAATTGCAAAATGTTTTAAAAATTAATTCTAAAGAATCATGAATTTACTTTGTTAAATATGCAATATTCTCATCTTAAATATTTGCATGTATTTTTGCGTTTGGTGAGACAGGAATATAGGCTTTTATCTATCAGAAAGACAACCAGAAAAGTTATTCGTGAGTTTATGTCATTTGCGCTAGAAACAAACCTAGAACTGAAATCCAAAATATGGGAAATCTCCCGACTGATTGAGGAAACCTAATTAACCATTTACCCATATTGGAATAGACTTTTGTGTATCTTTCTATATTAAATTTAAGAGCCCGAGGAAAATCTATTATTAGAAGTGTTATGTTTCATTTGCTTTGCTATTCATGCAATCCACTTGGAAATAGTCACTAACTTCACTGCAGATGCAGTGATTGCCACTTTAAAACACGTTTCTAGAAGTGCTAGTTCCTTTATCTGTTCTAATAATGTAACTAATTTTAAAGGGTCTAATTCAGACAAAACACTTACAAATTATGATTCCTAGACCTCAAGAGCGATCAGATAATTCCTTAACTACTGAATAAGTAAAGTGGAAATTTATTAACTGTTATCTAACTTTGGTGTCTTATGAAAGGTGGGTGCTAAATCTGGCAATTTAAGAAACATCGTTCCAAACGGTTTTATGGTTATTTTAAAAGTTGATAATCTTCCTCCTACCAGTGGACAATGAGAAGAATACAAGATTTAATTTATGGTAAGATAGCAACGTGAGAATAGTTTTTTTAAAGTTCATAAGGAGTAAAAAAAGCAATTTCAAAGATTTATTAGTTACCATAGGAATAAAATTATTGTGTATCTGGTGTAATAAGTTATTGTATCTAATATTTAAAATAGTATATGATACATATTCAAGTTGTTTATTGCACTTATTGAAATACCTCATATATTTTCTTTTCAGAAATGTTTTGTATACATTGTTCAGTTTTATCTTTAGTAGAAAATAATTTTTGAATTTTTGCATTGTCTAATTAAGATGTTTATTTATATAATGTGCCTAATATTTTGAAATAATATTTCAAAAGAGGAGGAGGGAGCGGAATGGTGGCTCTAATAAGTCAGTAGAATGCTCAGCCTACCAATTTTGAGCAACAATTTTTTATAGTCTTTAAGAGGCCCAATGATATATCCCTTTAAAGTTTTTTCTGTGAGTGTTAAAAATAAAGAATGATCGATGCAGTTCAAGATTTTGTGTTTAATTTATATGTATTTGGGTTTCCTAAAAATGAGTTATGGCGGCCAAAACAATTTTAAATAATACTCTAACGTGGTCAAAACCAAATTATCGAAAATGTGTTCCATGAAATTGAAAATAGTGACAGCATATTTAGTTTTTGATTCCTTGAATACTGATATTGATATAGAAAAATGATAACGATTGTTTTGAAAGAATTTATTCAGAAGATTATGATAGAAACGTGGTTCGTGGGAAGCAACCAGGGATGCAATAGAAATTGTAACGATGGTAATAAAGAAGAAAATATAAATAAGGGAAATCTGTAAATACAACTAACATGGACTACTTATGCAATAAATACGATATCAAAAGACTTATTTGTAGCATATTGAACGCCATCATTTCTAGAATATTGAATGCCGTCATTTGTGATATATTGAAGAATTTTCTTTGATGAAATAGCCAATTGTATCTAAATCAATCTAGAAAAAACTTTGAAAATTCACACTAATTTACAAAAAACTAACATTTATTGGTCACTGAGATGTCGCATCTTATATTCCTGAGCTGAGCGAATGCCACAATCATTTTCTTTTTTCTTTTTGTCCATGTTATCTGTCGAAACGAGAGGGAAAAAACACAATCTAAGCATCCTTGTTTTTGAAAATTGTTAGTCTGTCAGTTAAAAAATAAAGAAAAGGAAGCACTGCATTCGAGGCGGACAAAAGCTTCCAGTGTAGCATGTTTTAAAGATGGCGAGGTACACTCTTTATTATTTGCATTCAAAAGCTTTAAAATGTATTTGAGCTGCCGTGTTCGGAATCGAGAAAAGCAAATACATATTTCCAATCCCTTTGAGACCGAAGCAAACACGATAAAAGTGCAATTTTATTTCCTGTAAAAAAGAGAGATTTTGCCCTTTTTCTTGTGTCAAAGGATCGGTGGAAGAAAAAGTGCACACGAAGATCAACTGACAGTTCGATAGTTTCTCTGAATGTCGCAGTCTGTTTTGTTTGTTCCGTGTATTTTGACAGAACAACGTTCCATTTACTATAATGGTTGCTCTAGCTTTCGTTCTATTGTTCTGAAAGCCATCGGGAGCAAACAACTTTTCTTTTACTTAATGATAAATATAAACAATTACTTTTATGAGACCTTCTTGGGAACATTAGAGCTTTTTATAAAATTTGATGTCTCGCTCTCATTTCTTTAAAAGTATTTGTTCTGACGTTATTTTTATTGAAATCTTGATTTTTAAAAAAAATAGAAAATGTATTTCATTTAGAATATATTTATGTTTCTTGCAGATGAAGTCTTTTATAACTGTATATTTGTTTGAAGTTCTTTTTAAACAATTGGTTGTAGAAGGGAAATATTTCTTATTTTAACTCTGTAAATAATAAAAAAAAATTATTCGGGGAACATATATTTCTTAAATGATTGAGTTTTTATAATTAGTGAAGTTTTCTAGTACAGCAATCACACTATTCAGTGATTAAATTGCCCTTTATTAACCAAATGCGATAGAAAAAAAAATTCACAGGATCGTATCCTGAAGGCTCACAAACTATAGGATACTTAATAGAAATCGGAAACAGACTTATGTCTTCTAAATGAATTAATTTTTGACCTAAGACTATCATCCGGCAAATCTCAATCCACGGTTACCAACAGCATTTTTACTTTAGTGGTATTTTCTTTCTGACGTGTGTCGCACGTCGCTGGCGATTTTGTGACAAAAACACTACGATGTGCATGACACGTCTTTTCATTGCAAGTTAATGGATATGCTGTAAAAGCATATCATCCTTTGCCTTGTCCAGTACAGTTGTTGCACTTCTCAGCCATTAAGTTGCTTTCTATTATTGGGAGTATGCATATTGCGCATAGGGACATTTTTGTTTCCTGCTTTGTCTATTACAGCAATATCCATACCAAGTGGTTCATGAATTTGTTGCACTGCTGATGTTACTAGTACTTTGAACAGTCATTACTGCTTTTCGTATTGTCTAGTAGAGCACTTGGACTTCTCAATGATTAAGTTGCTTTTCTTTATTGGACGAATATAAGCTCTGGGCAGACACTTTTGCTTTCTGTGTTGTCTAGCAAAGCAAAATGTATTCATTGTGGTAAATGAAGTTACTAGTGTTATGAATAGTTATTTATCCTTTTCGTATTTGCTAGTATTGAAGTTGGGCTTCTTAGTAATTTAGTTTCTTTTTATTATTAGGACAATATACGCTGTAAGCAGATATTTTTTTCCTTCTGTTGTCTGCTACAGTAATTCCACTGGAGGTAGTTATTAAAGTTGAGGATGTTGTAAATTGACATTTCTGCTCTTCGTATCGTCTAATACAACAGTTGCAATTCTCAGTGATTAAATTGCTTTCTATTATTGGGAGTATACAAGCAGTGGACAGACATTTTTTTTTATTTTTTGCATTGTCTAAAACAGCAAATGCGCTTATCGATGATTATTAAATACTATATTTAATTTTTAAGGATAAGCATTCAAGTTCGAATAGAATTTTCTATGGACCTTTGATCTGCAATTATAAGTTTATCTTAAAATCAATGTTGTAATGTATCTTAAGGTATTATGGCCAGTTAAGTTTCCTGCTAGAACTGATTTGTCTTTTCTTTAATTGCCCAGATAATAGTTTCAATTTTGTTTCCTATTATATTTCTTTCTATAACGAACTAAAAGACTGATAATTAAATTACCTGCCATTTAGGAAAGCAAAATATTATAATCCTTTAGAGGTCGAACATAGCGAGACATTTCAGCTTAGAATAATTAAATTTAGCGGAAACCTATTTTCAGTTTATATGTTTCTTGAAAAGAATTTCATTATATGATGATAAAAAATTTTGCTTCTGAAAAAGAGGTTAGATTAATTTCTTTTAGAATATCCTTCCTGTGCAAAAATTTGAACAACGTTAAATCAATTGACCGGGAATAATGTTATTTAAAAGCTTCTTTAGTTCATTTTTTAAAAATATTAAAGATGTACAATAAGTGAACAGAGCCACAACTAAAAAAATTAAAACACATACATTTTTTTAAAATTATTAAACTTTAAAAAATACTAATTTTTTACTTCTGAAGTACAAAATAATATGCAATTGTCACAGCAATGATGATGATGATGTCGTGTCCGCTTTTTACCGCGGAAAGAGGGGTGCAGTAGCTTCTGAGGGTATGAACCCCTGAGCACCGAGGGCACACATACGCTTGCACAGCCCCTTTTTACAGGGGGGCACATTCACACATCTCACAGATAGCACACAAAGGAACAACCATGCCCGAACCGGGGCTCGATCCCGGGACCTCCGGAACACGAGGCAGACGCGCTACCTCTGTGCCAGCAAGCCGGCGTCACAGCAATAAAAACCTTTTATTAAAAACTCTCTTCAAGCAAAAATCAAAAGAGAAGGTAAATCAAATTTTCCTATCTTGATGATTATCCATGAAGAAAAAAAAAAGATGAAATATTAATAGAAACAATAAAAAAAAATTAAATGGGTTTCATTTATAGGAACAAAAATCTTTTTGTTTATATCTATACATAAAATATTTTTATGTACGTTGGTAGGCACCAAAATCTTACTTAATTCATCATTAACAGTCCAAAATATTTTTTTCCTTCAAATTAAATATGTGCTAAGTTTTGTAGATCTAAGATCCATTATCCTGTAAAGCAACAAAAAACACATGCGCACGCACACACACACTTATTATTATTACTTATTCTTATTTATTATTCACTTCTTGTTTATTCATAGAGAGGGCTATTAAATCTTTTGTATAAAAACTTTTCAAAACTCTATTCTTTTATTACATGCATTCCTTAGTAACAGCTTTCCTCTTGTCCTTGCTTCTAATGAGTTAACATTTGTATGCAAATCTGATCCCGCACAGGCACCTTAGCTTAGTTTTACCTGGACATAATTTCGAGTTATTACCGTCATTCCATTTTAATAATTCATGTCCACAATTAAATTTGTTGCAGAATCAGATTACGTTAAAATGAGGGCTAAAATAATGGATGTAATTATTACATTTCCTATTCAATTTTGTTATTGAAACGTTATTAAACATAGCATTACATTGCTCTTACATTAATTGTGAAGTTATAACATCGCAGGCAATTACGTTCTTGTGGGGAAATTGTCTGTTACCAACAATTCCACTCAATCATAGTGAGTATGATAAGCCAAAGCACGCAGATGTGTTCTAGCAGTTTTCGTGCACATACGGAAATGAAGCCATCCTTTTCCCTGACTCGGCCAGTCAAACACGTCTCATTTAGTGGACTCATAACCAGCATGCTGCGACTATCCCTTTCATGGTGCGATAAGTCTGACACCTACTGTAATATGTTGCCTAACGTGAATTTATTGAGGCAGCTGAGTATAAACACATGGCACATGAAAACTGAGCGCGACACATGTAAATTAAAAGTTAGTTTGAAGGAACTTAAAAAAAATTCAGTTTATTAACTATACATTTTATTTTTTTATTAACACTTCTAGAAAACTTGTATTTTAAACTTTCAATGCATGCATTTTTATTTTTAATTTTTAAAAAATTGAAAGAAGTTGGAAAATGGGTGTATTTAGTGAGAAAAATACAAAAAAAGGTCCCAAATAAGAAATTTCTTTTCAAAAATACAAACTCATATTGATATATTTAATCAATGTGTTGATCATCTGTCACAGATAAAAAAAAAACTGCTAGAGAGTAAAGAGAGATTCATCACTCCAAAGTACAGTTTTCCACTTGTCCACAGTCCAATAACTGCGACCTCTGCGTGATTGTAATCGATGCTTCGCGTTCTGTGGATTGATGTTAGGCTTGCGCTTGGCTGCACGAATATGGAATCCCAAGTTTTTTTAAAGTTTGAATCCCAATTTTTTAAACCTGCAGCTACCGCAATTGCCTGTTGAGCTTTGGAACTCCAGAGAAATCTCCACCAACGAGGACTAGTTTTGTTTTATTACCCTTTTCAGGGTCATATGGCTGCTTTCACCAAGTTTTTCTGCCTGCCAGCTCTTTTTTCTGCAGTTTAACTGCCTCAACGTTACAACTTCACAATTGCATCATTCTCAAGAGGATTTAGGCTTTTGTAGAAGAACCGAAATCTCACGAATAGTACTTCCAACAAAAGTGACATCCCACTATATTGCCACGATCTAATTCACTAGGCTCCTTTTACTTACTCATTCTTTCATAAACCCGTACATACAACCTGATAAACCACTAATAACACTTTTATATCTTTCGATTACGTATTAAATTGCATCCCCCGCAGGAACCACTTTTTAAGGGATGTCTGGATACTTTTGGTCAGATAATGTGTATTCTTTATGATATATTTCTATATCATCAAGAGTACTCACTCCATTGCGGTTCTAATAGAAATCTACAACGTACAACAATATAATATTTTAGATACAAATAATACCCTTAAATACATTACAAAACTTATTAAAACAACAATTATTTTTAGCATTTACAGATAAAGGAACGAATTTACTGCCTGGCCATAGCGTAGGGAAGGGGAATTATTCATTTCATTTGAAAATATACGTTAGTGGTCAACCAATGCCATCTTTTCGTACATCTATAGATGACAAAGGATGATGCGATTGTCTAGGCGTAGTTAACTTATGCAGAGCCGATTTTGCATATTGATGTATTTAGGCATCATGAAAGAAACATTTTCCTCGCATAAATTTATCAGTAAGCATAAAAATATAAATATGATTCGTTATTTTTACCTTGTTTCTATCCTAAAAACTGTTTTGTTACTTTTTATATAAATAGCGGATACGTAACACTCTAAGAGATGAAATTAAAATCAGATAAAACGCAAACAATCAAAATTGTCACAGATGAGAAAATAAACTGTCAAAGCTTCTAGTTGAGTTCGAAAATGGTAAAATAGTTTTGAAAAAATTAAAACAAAAAAAATATTAAAATGAAATCTGCTATGCCTATTTCAATGCATCATGTCAGAACATAATTTCTTGAACGGCCAAGCACTAAGAACTCGTGCGAGTTAAATTATATTTTTACTCATTTTAATCGTTTCGTTCAGTTAGTAAATTTATTATTTCAAACTGTCAAAAAAATTTTACCTCGTATTTAATGTTAAAAAATATCACATGTCCTTTTTATTTCCTTTCATATAATCACTTGCTCAAAATGACATTTTTCTAGATTTTATTTGCTGTGATCATTAACTTTTTTAATCAGAGCTTTTGAAAACGCAATGGCAACACGTTATTAAAAGCTGTTTTTTTTTACAGATAATTGAATTTCAATTTTTGTTTTGACCATACAACCTCTTTTTGTTGGGTTTTTGTTGACGCCACGAAACATCATTCCTAAAACAATATCATTTCTGACATGATAAAAAACCTTACGGAAACGTTGCTATATAACGATATTTGAGGTTTTAAATATACGATGCCGTTAAGCATTGCTATGCATTTAAGAGTTAATTTATATTCACAATTAACTTTTTTATGAAGTTAATGCAGAATTTAGGATAGTAGAGATTTTTCTCCTTAGTATACGAAGTATGCAGAGTTATTTTACCTGAATTATATCTTATTTGGTATATTTTCTCCTTTGTTGATATCGAAGATAAAAATATACGGTTTGGTTTGCTGTGATTAACAGATATGTGTTAGAAATATGCTTAAATTGACTCTTTGGTTTTTTTCTTCTACTTATAATAAGCTTCTGAAGACAACACTGACAAACAAAATTTGAAGTTCGTCTATGTTTTTAAACACTGTTAACAAACGGGTATTCTTCCTATTATGGCCAATTTGTTTCGGATAACAAAAAGACTTGGATAGGCCAGAGTTCTATGAACCCATTTTTATTACCTACCAACATTAGAAGGCAAAGTTTTTATATTAAAACTCACTGTTATAATATGTATTTTCCCACTTGCTTATAGAGTACTCCGTCTCCCATTTATCTCAAGTCCCGTAAAATGTGAACGCCGTCGCTATCAGGTTAATAATTGAAACCGTTGCCAGTAATATGTCGAGTTAAAACAGAAGGCTCTGTAATGGTAATTTACATTTGTTTATATACTGCATTGCACATTTCAAGAATTAATGAGATAAAAAGTATGTGAATGGATATAAATTGTCCGCATTTTAGAATAAATTTTGTAATGCCAAACTTAAATGCAGGAAACGTAAACAAAACATTAACGTAAATTGTAGAATTTTATTATTTCTTGAGAAAATTGATTCAATCTGATTTTATATTTTTCTGATAAACGATTGTTTCAGAGCTACGAAAATGTAACCCTAAGATAAGAGTCAAAACTCACAGTTTTTAATTTCTATAAAACTATTCCGGATAATCGCGAACCGGATATTCAAGCGTGTACCGTAATTTTAATAATAATTATTTGTATTAAATAAAATTAAAATTTTAATAAAGATTATAGAAAATTGCGTATTACACAGCATAAAATGTCGAATAGTGTATTAAATAGCCTTACAACAAATAATGCAATTTCTATGAGAATAGTATACAAAATCAATCATTGTTCATAACAATTAATTTCACCTCAATATTAAATTAAATATACGCTATCTAAAATGTATTCAGCCATTTTGAATTTAATTACCTTTAACCATTTCTGTAAGCATTCCTTGTCGCTGAATTATATTTTAGATTTAATAATGCTATCGCAATCAATACAATGATTAATAGCCGAATTGGAAACTAAGCATGCAGACACATAAGGAATATCTCATCGATATTAATGATACTTTCACTCAAACCTTTCGGAAAGCATCACCGGAAATTCATTATCTGAGACTGATTAAATACTACTCACTTAATCGCCATTCATAATTTTGCGGGTGAAATTTACATATTATGAATCGTGGGTTTCAAATCTCCTTTGAATTGAGCTTTCCCTCGTCGCCTAAATAAAAGTGAAATTTCCTTTACGTTTCCTTTCATTATAATTATTTAATTTACGGTGGCTTATTGTTATTAATATTAAAACTAAATATGCTCTATAAAATATCTCCATTAATATATGAAAAAGATGCAAGAAATACAAGAAATGACATAGTTAAAAATGTTATCAGAGAAAAAAAATAACGAGCAGAGTTAAATGATTCACAATCATTTATCATATTTTCATACTAATAATTTTTCTTATTTAGAAAGATTTTTATATTGCATTTTTTTCATCCAAATTAATATTATTCATATTTGTTTTCATTTTTATTTTTTGCTAAATAGCGATGGTATAATTGAATCTGTTTAAAAATATTACAACATTTTTTAGTCACACAATTGCTTTAAAAAAATTCCAAAGCTGCATTTTCATTACTATGCCGTTCATTTTTATCTAAACACGTCTTTGTTTTTATGATTGTGTAACGGCTTCCTAAAAACGCATGTTTTTTTAAAATATTTTACATTAACAATTATTATAAAGCTCTAAAAATAGATTAATTTCTTGAAATATTATAAATAAAAATATATTTTCTAAATGTATAGATAAATATGCCGGCGTTCTGGTATAGGGGTAGCGCGTTTTTCCTGTGATCTGGGTTCGAGTTACGGTTCAAGCATGATTGTTCTTTTATGTTCTTTCTGTGAGGTGTGGAGTGTACCTCTCCCCTCTGAAAAGAGATTTTGCAAGAAAATGTGACGCTTGAAGTAGCTAGTCGTATTCTTAGCTCTAGTTGGCGCTACTGAAAAAAAGATAAGAGACGCTCACTCACTTGGGTTAAATCGCTGACAGATCTGTCAGTGAGCTCGTAAAGTGGCAGAGTAACAATAACAACAACAGACGAATAAAGCAGAAACATTTTCCCATCTGAAATATTTACGCAAAAAGAAATACTTTTTAATTATTTGTTAGAGGCTTCCATAGAAAAACCAGAAATCATATTATTCTTTCTTTCTTTTTTTAATCTGTTATCGAGTAATTATAATTTAATTGATAATATTTTTGTAAATATTTACCTCTTCGTTTTATAGTAATAATTGCTTTGAAGGAAAAATTATAATTCTGCAATTTCATTATTTGATTGGGTTCCGTCTTAGAGTGACCTCCCCCCCTTCCTGCACATGTAGTTGCCTGCACATGCACAGATTCTCAAGAGCTTTCTTGTTCTTCTTTTTTATATATATACTTATCCACTTAGAATTTGTGATGTGTTCTTAGTGATGTCTTTGTGTTCGTGTTGGTCTTTTGTGTTCGTCAATAAATGTTTTCTGTGTTTTATAAAATGTCTTGAGAGCTAAAAATTCTTGAGAGCTAGAAATAAAATTTAAATTATAGATACTAGATAATTTTGAATCACATAATAGAATTAGAATGGTGCGATTGCATTTAGATTTAGTTGATGAAAGCACAGATGCCTTATACACCAACCAGATGATTTTTTGATTCTAAACATCATTATTTTTATTACTGAGCAGTGGCAGCATAATTTCACATTTTTTAACAAGTATTTTACATTAACAATTGCTATACTATTATACACAAAGAAAATGTATATTTGTAGATAGAAGAATTAAATTTTGTACATGTACAAATAAATGTAACAAACATTTATGTAAAAATAATAATATTTTTAAAATTGTTTGTAAACTGCTTCCATAGAAAAACTATCATTCAAATCATTACATATCATTTCCTTCTTATTTTTATTGAGTAGTTATAATTAAACATGCTCATATAAATTTCCCTAATGATTTTATAGTAATAATTGCTTTATTAAAAAGATTCTAATGCTGCATTTTTATATTGCATTGTTTATTTATTCTAAACTAACCATTATTTTGATTACTCAGTAGCCGTAGCATAGTTGCGCATATTTTTTACAAATATTTTTACCATAACAATTGTTATATAGTTCTAAAACAAACATGCATGTTTATTTATTGAAGCGTTATACATAGAAGCATGAAATTTAGTATACACGTCGATGAATCGAGATACATTATATTTACTTAAATATTTAGGAAAAAGAATGTAATGTTAAAAACATTATTTGTCAACTGACTCCATAAAAAACCATAATTCAAATAATTTTTGATAATTGCTTTATTAGATTTACTCAGTAGTTATAATATAATTGTTGAATGTTTTTAAAAATATTTTCCCTTCTGTTTATAGTAATAATCTCATTTTATAAAGTTTTTAATGCTGAATTTTCATTGAATTTATTCATTCTAAACTTATCGTTCTTTCCGTACTGAGTAACGGAAGTATATTTGGGAATGTTTTCATAAATATTTTAACATACAATTGTTACACAATTGTTAAAAATAAGGAATGCTAAATTATTACCGCATTGTAGACTGTAACATGAACTGTATATATACCTAGATGAACGTAACAAAAACCTTTTACTAATATTTTATTGTATAACAGAAACATTTTGCTACTAAATAAATATTTATACATTTAGGGGTCGTATAAAGATGTTATTTTTTTAAAACTATCTACAAACAATCTGCATAGAAAAACAATACAGTAACCTACCTAATTTAAAGAAACTTTATAAGTAAATACCTAATTTTAGTATTGAAGGTAATAAATTCCTGTTACATTTTTTGGGTAATATCCCTTAATATATAAGTAACCATGTAAAACTTCTCAAAAAAGAACATTTACTTAAAGGGGACATAAATGAAACGGAGAAACTGAAAGTAACTTTTTATATCAATAATTTATTTAACGAAGAAAATATGACTAGATTTAGTGTTTAAGGAAATAAATGCTTATTACACTTTTATTTTTTGGAACATTCTGAATATATTTTATGATATATCAAATAATACTGCACATAAAATTTAAATCTGTTCAACTTATATGTAACATTAGAGTATATATATTTTAAAAATAATTTAACAGCATTATGTACATTTTTCAGCTTGAATACCCTAATATACACAAACAAAATCTTTTTTGAAAATCTTGCTTCTTATATGCGAATTGATTTAAAGGAGTATTCATTAGTGATCTCAGCCTTATTTTCCTTAATGACTCGGATGCCTACATTTCCCTCCGTTTTGTTCTTATCTTTTAACAATTTCTGTCGGGAAATTGATAGCTTTTGGTAATTGGGTAATTTGTTATCAGCAGCTATTACTTCACTGGTTTTGGCTTTCAATTATCTCTTCAATACTAGAACCGGAATCGCCATTTGTCGACTCTCAATTTTTGCTTTAATGATGGTGGTGGGGCACATTTTAGAGAGCGGAAATCCAAAATGGCTCCAAATTTAACGATAACTTTTGTTTTAATTAATTAAAGATCACGTTACATAAATTAGACCTCTTTTTTATCTGATCCCTTAATTCTATTAAAATAAATTTGTTCTTTCAAATATTATATTATTTATAATATTATTGTGTATAGTGGATTATCTGAATTGATGGAAGCTACGCCAAAGTTTTTTGGAGTTGGGCTCCATTTGGAATCATTGTTGGTTTCTTTCACTTCTGCAATGCATTTCTGTTAAACTGTCAAGCAGGTTCCTCTACTAAGGCTGAAGAGTATTTTTTGAAATTTTATCCAAAGCTTGTTCATTAATTCCTACTATTAGCTAACAACCTCTCTATATATTGTATATATATATATATATATATATATATTCTTCAACTTTTTAATCGAAAATAAATAATTTTTATTAATCCACTCAAGTTCAAGTAAATATTCTTAAATCTGTAGTAGATGTCATTTTATATTAATACAGTTTTTTTAACTATTATATCATTCATTTTTTCTTAATTAATTAAAAACAAATTTTATCGCTTTATGGTAGCTCTTTATAGTTGTTGTAATTATTAGGTCTGGATAGCCTAGTTGGTAGGTCGTTGGATTTTGCATCCCTTGTGCTGCGACTTCGAACCTGGTCACAAAATTCTCCAATGTCGAGAGTTTTTTCACTGTGGGTACTGAGTCAAAGATAATTATTATTCGGGGGCTCAGGGTCCATACCCTCAGAAGCTAACAGCACCCCCCTCCTTCCTTTGTATAGCCGAACACGGGAACAACAATTATAATTATTTAATTAAAGGTAGCTAAAAATTTTATTTAACTTCCTATATATTTCATAATATTCAAAGAAGGAATTGATTTTAAAAAATTGTTTTTTATATTACTTGATTTATTGTTGTAATTTTTAGAATAGTTTTGATTATTTTTAATTATTGGAAATTTGACGAATAAAGAAAATAGAAAAAATAAGAACAAAGAAATTAGACAAATATTAAACCTTAACTAAGTTAGATCGAAGGTTGTATGGAGACTTGTCACAAAATATATCAAAATGCGCAATCTACAAAATAGCTGGACAATTTTGGAAGTGTTGAAATCAAAGATTTGAGCCATTGAATTTAGAGAGGAATGGACTGTTCTGTTTGAAGACCAAATATGTTGTACCCCCAACTGACTGATCCCTTTTTATACCTTTCAAAGGCAAAGTTTTTGCTCTCTTTATTTTTATACGAATTTCTCAAGTCCTTTTATTTCAATCAAATTTTCTAATTTATTCTTACAGAAACCAATCAGTTTAATACGCATTCGTTTTCTTTTATTACAAGCCACTCATTAGGAAGAAATTGTACTTCATCATTTTTTAAAAAATTTAATTAAATAAATTTAAAATGTTGGGCAGTTTTAAACTAGAATTGCATTTTAAGAAATAGGGTATTTTTTAAAGAGTTTATCTTAGTTAATCAAGTTTTTTAAAGAACTTTTTATGAAATATTTTAACTGCACTGCTTTTTTTTATGAATGTGCAAGCCGCCGCTAAGCTTTGAGCCCCTGAAACAGACATTGAATTGATTGTTCGAATGCAATGATTTTCATTTACACAATTTCAATATTTATACTTTTAAGTATTGTGTATATTTGATCATTTAAAACTTGTTCCAACATTTGAACATATTTTGAGTGAACTTGGTTCAATTGCTGTGAGAGAAAAACTAGTCATAATGTCATTTCGAATTTGTATCAAAGTGGTAAAAGCTTTTTCTTTCTTCTCTTAAACGTTTTCGGTTTAGCTATAAAATATATAATTCATCAGAATGTTTTAAGGAAAAGTCACCCCTAAGCGAAGCATCAAATAGCTCAAACACTCAATCAAACGTTTGAATCAAAAGATACTCAGTTGCAACCCTGACAAGTATTTACTACTCTTTATTGTAAATGTTTGATCTAATTAAACTTGTTCCATAAACATTTGACTTTTGAATGGACCTGGACTAGCTGAAGATAGAAGACAAAGATAGAGACGTTAATAGTGCCGTATTGCATTTGCACCAAAGTGATAAAAGAGTTTTCATTTTTCCTCATCAATTGGTGTTTAGGTAGAAAATATGTTATCTTCTAGAATGTTCTATGTAGATTCAAGCACTACATGATAATCCGAACTTTTGATTAAAAGACAAAGCTGCAGAAGGAAATAATGTCATTTCTCATTTATTTCCATCGAAGTGGTAAAAGAGTTTTTTTTTCTTTCCTCATCATTTGGTGTTTAGCTAGAAACTATTTTATTTTCCAGAATGTTCCATGCTAATGCAAACGCTACACGATCCTCTGAACTTTTATTCAAAGAGTTGATCAAGTATTCAAATAAAATGATTGACCGGCTGCGGAAACAGATTTATCTGATACACGGTATACCATATGATTGATCTAATTAAACTTGATCCAAATTTTGACTGCCTGAGGGAATTAGTAGCGATGGAAAAAGTGGCAGTTGTTGCTGCTTAAGTCCTTCGGTATATTACATCAAATAATTAGACTCAAAAAATTATTTACTTGATAAAAGGGCTAGATGTCTCTTGTCACGTAGCATGAATTTACTTTAAAGTTTGTAAAAGACGACAGAATCGGAGTAAACAATCTCTGAATATTCGAATAATATATAACTCTCTGAATATTCGAAACGAATTTTTGGCCCTTGAGGTTGGAAGCTCATTAGATCAAAAGTACGACATGTGGTGTTATAAACTATCTAGTTCCTAACGTTGAAAGATAGTAATTTCACCGTGTACCATCATTAGCATAAAAAAGAAGTTGTGTGAATTATATAAGATTCAAAACAAATACTAATATACACAAACTATTTTATTTATATCCAAAATGAAATTATTTTATTGATATTCAAAATAAATTTATTTTATGGATATCCAAA
>JAOUZG010028144.1:1242604-1300567 GCA_026289955.1 Argiope argentata
TATATATATATATTTGTTTAAAGACTGCTATATCACCGACGTTTAAAATTTGCTTTATTCTGTTTTATTTATCCAAATAATTAATTATATTTTTTTGCTTCAAATGCAACCATTTTGCCTTTTTTCGTTGATATAAAATTAATATAAACATAATTGCATGTTTCATTCACTCGATACTCTGTTACGAAGAAAATTATCATGCTTCTTTCATATTTTGATCTTAAAAGGAAAATTTCAGATTCGGTTTTTCCATTTCATGAAATGGAAAGAAAATGTCCTGTATTCCTTTGATTTAAAAAAAAATATGCATAAGATTTGAAAACGCTGAATTTTATGTGATATTCTGCGAGAAAACAAAATTATTAAGTTTTCTTGGTGAAAAATAAGCTCCTTGAAAAGCGCTATTAAATATTAGACACCTATTTCTACATATTTTTTATTCAACTTTATCTACGGTTCAAATATCAAAATTTAGTTTCAATTTTTTGAGTTCATGGAACTAAAAAAAATGTCACATAACTCTGATTTAAAAATGAACGAGAATGGAAAAAAATGAATTTGTATAGTTTCCCTCATAAAAGACAAAATTTATCACACTTCTTTTGTGGAATTCTTTAAAAATGGAGCATCTATTTCCAGTATTTTTTGTATTCATTTTTGTCTCCACTTATAAATGACTGAGTTTCGATTCAATTTTTCTATTTCACGAAAAAATGTCCCATAATTCTTTGTTTTAAAAATGAATGAAAATGAAAGATATTTCATTGTTTCCGGCAAGATAAATGGTCGTGACAGTCGAAACTCCTGACTTCAATTGGAGCTGGGATTGGATCATGTCAGAAGTAATTTAAAATCCGAAACTAAAACGATATCTTTCTCTTTTGGTTTTACTCAAAAGGAGGAACATATCTTGGAAAATTAATTTTAAAGATTCATAGTTTTCCATCCCATAATTTTTTATTTATATTTTTTTCCGCATCTGGAATCATAGAAAATTTAGTTAATTTTTTTTATCCTTTTTTAACTTTATTGATTGCCATCTGTTAATCATTGGTAGTGATTTATAACAACATATTCCATGCGATTATTTACAACAAATCATTCGTAATATTTTTATGAAATAAATATTAGAAAGGACAGCAATCAATTTTAGTGCGCTTCACGTGCATTACAAAAACTTTTTAAAAAATGCCAGGGTGTTTTAATAAAATAAATGAAAGTTAAATTTTTTGTTTAAAAAGCTGAAATAAAAAATTTATTTAAAAATTCATGATTAAAGAGTTTTCAACATAATTGTCTAAAAAACTCATTTAGAATATTGTTTAGTCAAGAATAAAAATCTGCAAAACTTCCGTTTTTGATTAAGTTCTATCATGGTGATAGAGCTTTTGTTTTTATTTTAGACATTAAAGAAGTTAAATAATTACCTAATAATTTTTTAATTTCTTTATTGTGTTAAGTGATTATAATAATTTTACTGTATTAAACACTTTAAATATTAGTTTAAGACAATAAAGAAATTACATAAATGAAATATTTATAGGAATGTATAAAACATTTTTTACATGCTATTGAAAATTAAGTTATAAGTGTAAGTTTCCAAATATTCTTAACCTTAATTGTCAGAAGTTAGTAATACATATAAATAATAATAGTTGGTAATATGCATAAATATGTATTGTCTATGTATTTTAAGGAAAACAATTTTAAGTATTTTTAACGAAATAGTAATTATTAAAATAATTTATTTATTTGAGAATAATTTTAAAAAAAAATATAAAAGATCATGATTAATACTCAAGATAATCTTGTGCAGCATGGAACATGAAAGATAATTCGGGCTAAGTGAGTTTTAACGAATTTTTTAGATGGAAAATTTAATTGTAATCATTGAATTAAGATTATAGAAAAGCAGTTTTCTACCCTTATGAGATGAGATTTCAAATTTAAAAAATAAATTCAACATATGCTTCATTTGATGAAGACAAGTGAGGAATTTATGTTTATAAATTGCATGAAAATGACCTAAAGAAACACTGTAGTTAAATTACGATTAACATTTCTTTAAATCTCGCTTTCACGAAAAAATATTGGCGGAAATTCTACTTCGAATTCTGAGTTAACCATTTGGTAATATAACTGAGTGATACAATTCACAAGTTATTTTAAAAATCTTTGAATATTGAATTGGAAAGATTGTGATTTAAACATTCCTTTTCATTTTAATTAACGAAAAATTAAATTTATGCCCTGGAATACATTTGTAGTTTAAACAACTAAATTTTTGTTGCTTAAAAAAACTGAGAACTTAGAATATATTGCCCGTTTTGTAATAGCTATTATTCCCAAAATAATTAATTTATTTTTATCATGTCAGAAGATAATTTTGTTTTTGGGATGAGGTGTTTAGCGTCAACAAAAATACGTAGGCGAAAAAAAATTTAATCCCTAGGCAAAAAGTAAAAATTTTATTATCTGCACGAGCATCTCAAAAAATGAGCTTTTAATAACACGTTTCCACTGCATTTACAAAAGCTTCGAGTAAAAAAAAAGTTAATGACTACAGAAAATAAAACACAGAAAAATGTCATTTAGAGAACTTTTTATATGAAATGAAATAAATAGGAAATGGGATAGTTTTTAAACAACCAATGCGAGACAAAAAAAAAATTGGTTTGTTTGCCATACTAAAGCGTCTCATTCAATGAAACAATTAAAAAGAAGTATATATTAACTTGCAAGAGCACATGGTGCTTGGCCGCTCAAGAAATTATGTTCTGACATGATATATTGAAATATGCATTGCAGATTTCATCTTATTCTTTTCTTTTGTTCTATTATTTATTCTCAAATTTCGGATAAAATAAATATTTAAATGTCCTATTACAACGGGCAAGCTGATGGAAAGACAGACTACATCGCATCCTGTTTTTCATTTGAAAAACAGGATGAAATGTAGTCTGTCTTGAGGAAAAAAATTCTGTGGTTCTTTTTAATTGCCCATATCTTGTTTTTTTTTTCAATAACAAGAAATTTAATCCTTTCATGGAAATCAGCGTTAAATGTGTTAGCTTAAAATAATTTTAAAACGTTAGTTATTATCTATTGTATTTTAAAACATTCAATTCATTTTTGCGGGAGCAATCTTTCTTTAATATTTAAGCGACACAACGCCTTAAAATTATCCTCAACCCCAAATGTAAAGAAAGTAATTTCTCTTGTAAAATATTGCGATTGTGGACTCATTTTAATTTGGCATCGAAGTTGAATATTCACTAATATAGCTTCGGATATGGAAAGGGTAATGCCAATTTATGTTGTCCACGTCATCAGTATTGTTTTTTAAAATGGAAATTTCAGTAAGTAAGAAAAAATCTATAAAAAATATCACCTTATTCACATTCATCTTACCACAGGAAAGAGGTTTTGCCAAAAATAACAATCGAATTTCTTCAAAACCATACATTTAACATATTGTTCATAATTTATGAATTAGTTTGTTTCCCCTCTAGATGCATTTATTCAATTTGCGGCATTATCCATAACTCAAATGTTTATCATATACGAGTTAACATATATTAACTTAAATATTACATTCGTAATGATTGTAATATATTATCATATATCATTATAATTTACGAAGTCACAGCTGGTGACATGAGATAACTTCCGCATCGATTCTTCGTTAACCAAATGTTATGGTAGCTAAACAGCCCACCTATTAGTTACTTTGAAAAATTTCCTAACGGTGATATTATTACCATTAATTGTTTTGAAAATAATGACTAAAACTGCATCCAGGAATTACATGGTTTTACTTTCTTAGGAGTTACCATAAACAATATTCTAAAATCAATCTTTTGAAAAAGTAAAGGATCTGGAATTATTTTAATATATCAGAACAGAACGCCTCATCATCAAAAATGGCATTATTTCAAAATCTGCTTGCGAAACACAAATAGAGTTCAAAAAGCAAGCAACGAAAAAATAAAGCTTTCATTTTTCAAATCACTCGTGATTCTATTAATATTCGATGACTAAGTCTTTTTTTTATTTTAAGACAAAAAGGAACTTCCCCTTTATTTTTATTATATTCAAATTATTTGTATTCCAAGATTCTCCTGTCCGAAACTGTTTACACGACAGTGTTTCCAGACTTCACTATTCATGTTTTTCAGATATTCTACGCTCACGTGAAAGCGTAGAAAGCAAATATTTTTCTTCGCGCTAAGACCCGGGATTTGCAGCCGAGAACCGAGGAAAGTCGTGAATGAAAAGAAAAGAAAAGAAAAAAAAACTTTTACAACCGCGCCCAACTTCTTACGAGAGGGCTTTAGAGAGAGAGAGCGAACACATATTATTTAGTATTTTATTCGAGCTTCAATGATTTGTACGGTATTTTTCCTTATAAAAATTTTCTGGCATTTTTTCCCCTTTGGTATAGTGAAAGTCAGTATGATGATATTTTTTATAGATTATTTCGTTCTTATTCGTTCTTATTGAAGAGCTCCATTAAATCAATTACTCCACTGCTTCCTTTTTTTTACTTTCTTGAATATAAAGAAATAGCGGGAACAAAGTATTGCAACTAATAAAAAATTCAAGCTCAGATGTATGACGACTATCCAAGCTTCTAATAATCAATGAGTCTAAATAACGCGCTATTTAATTATGTAGGTTTATCTATGAATAGCATTATTTGATCACACTTTGAGCTAAATGGATGAAATTTGGTCTTTATATCAATTTTTTAAATGGTTATCCATCTTTGATTGGGATGAATTTTTCCATTTTTTTCCTTTTTCTATCTCTGCAACTGTCTGAGTACAAGTATGTACAATAACCCCTGAATATAAAGATCTAGTTGAATGAAATTTGACAAACATATTTAAAATCTTAAGTTCAGATTGGTATGAAATTTTAAACAAAATCCGACACAAAGTTGACTCTCTAAGAAGATTTTTTTGCATAGATTCAAACATAATAATTCAAATATGCAATTACTTAGATAAATACTATTTTTAGCTGTCGTCCTGGCCTAAAAGTAGCACGTCCTCCCCGTGATTTGAGTGCTCTGGGCTCGAGTCCTAGACCGATTAGTACACTGTGATTTAAGTGAAGGAGCCCCCATGTAGAAATGGGTTGTACAAGCGAGTGTGTAAGTGTCATCTTTATTTGAGCTTATGCCCTCGGATGCTGAGGGGGTCCGTACCCTCTGAAGATATTGCAGCCCTATATGCCAGATTTCTTGCTAGATTTGAAATTGAGTTTAATCCAAGGAGGTGAAGCAACGATAATTTGTGTAATCGTGATACTAAGATTGAAACTCTACGTCAAATTTTTATTTATTTCGCTTAGAAAATACTGTCCGAGACACTTATTACGTTTCCGTCACACAAAAATTAAGGCAAAAAACAGTCATAACGGAGATGTGAAAATAAAATTCTGCGTATTCGTGCAGTCATAACCTAACCCAAAGTCACCAATTTTATCTGAGGGAAATATAACAGTTTCTCGATCGAATGCAGAAAAGTTTCAGTTACCCTAATTTTGCCGTTTGTTAAATAATTTTTTTAAATTCCGACTATTAATTCACATTCTACCTATATATATCTTATTCATTTTGTTCAAATTTTCAATAATAATAGTTTTCAATTATAATTAATAAAATAGTTTTTTTTCATCCACTCAAGCTCAAATACATTTTTCTAAACTTGTAGTGGATGACACTTGATAGTACAGTTTATACAAACATTAATTCATTAACTAAATTTAATTAATTTTTATTATTTTAAAATAGATTAGTAGTTTGTAATAAAATTTAAAATCAACAGGCAGTAATTCAGTCGGTAACAGGCGAGGATGTCAGTATTTCCTACGTGAAGGTGAAGAAGGCGAGTTCAATTTGTACAAAAATAAATAATTTTGTGTCAAATGATTTATATTACTTGTAATTATCTAATAAGGAGTATCTAAAATAAAAAAAAATTCATAGTTGACCTAAGTACGAATAGACTCAAAATTGTTTTTATAATAATTATAAAACTATACATTTTCAAACAGGAAATTAATTCATTCATGAATATCTTTGTTATTCTAAATTTGAAAATTCGATAAAAACCAGTATGGATTTCAAAGATTTTTTAATGTGTATTTTATAATCTATTTAAATCACTCGGTTAAGAAAAAGAAACTGCATGTATGCCCAGGTACTTTTTTCTCACTTTCTTTTCATTAAATATTTTTATCAACTTCAAACCACCTGAAAGCAGCGTGCTGAAATTATTTTGGGCCCATCACAAATACCTAAATGTGTTTATTTTTAAAGCAAAACAAGACGATTCTTAGTTTAAAAAAAACAGAAATACTTATTGACACGATAATGCTAAGTACAACATTGATCAATATTAACACTAATGGAAAATATAAATAATAGAGTTTTCAAAACTTAATGTTTTTAAAAATTATATTTATTCAGGATACAAAAATACATTTTTTAGAGTAGATAAAACGACTGGCAGATATAGTTTTAAAGAATGTATTATTCGTCGCATTGCGGCAGTGGCATAAAAAATATAGCGTATATTATAAATGTTAGTATTTTATTTCCAGAGATATATCGCGATTCTAGATGAAAGCAAAATCAATAAAAAACATAATAAATATACGGAGGCGGATTTGAAACTCAATAGGCTAAAACAACCTGATCAAAAGGAATTTGTTTTGCTATTCGATATTTTGATTTTCAATAGTGCTGATGCATGTAAATTAATGCATCTTTTGAAGTGATGTAAATATTGTCACCGCAAGAGAAATGAATAGTCGCGGCGAATTTTTATTTGTGATAAGGCTAAAAAACAAGACGTAAAGCAGTGTTTTTATTAGTCTGTTTTTCTCGCAAAAACATTTTGGCAAACCATTTTTTGTCAACAATTTTAAATATTTGTTTATTTAAATTTCTGAATTGAAATGACAGGTATAAATGTGTATAAGTCTTTTGATTGAACACATATAACTTTAAGGTGATAGAATCAGAATTTATAATCATCTGTCGTTGTCTGTAACGCTGGTGAAATTTTAAAATGCCCCTATCTTTATTATTTGTGTCATTAAATCAAATCTTATTATTTTTTAGCCTTGAGCAAATATGGAAGGTGACTGATATGTTGGTGTGCAAATAAAACTAAATATTAAAATTAATATTTTAATTTTCCATTGTATTTTTTTCATGTCTTGATTGAAAATTATTTCTAAAGACTTCTTTAAAAGACTTTAAAGATTTCTTCTTTTGTACTACATTTTTTTGGTTAAATTTTTTCTCGAATCACTTTTTTTTTCAATTCAGTTTAGTTATTAGTTTTATATGATTATTTGTGAGTAATATAGATAGAGTTCTTGACATTGCAAAGAAACAAGTTTTTCGTTGTCACCAAATCCCTATTTGTCTTAAACTATTTTAATGTTAATGTTTGTAAATCCTTTGAACGAACGAGGTTTTAATGTTAACGTTTGTGAATGTTCCGAACGGACAATAACATTTTTCTCATTATAATGCATTTACGACTTAAAAAAAAGGATAAATAATAGAAAGTATACGCCAGCTGTAAATTCTATCACTTAAAGAGTAAATTATGCACAAACTAAAAAAAATTCAAATATCTATGTAATGTTCGATAAAGAATATCTTATCCATTATATTATATCCTATTGACTATATTAATGTTCCAGTGTGAAGCCATTCGACGATCGTGGTTAAACAAAGTGCCCCCATTTTGAATTGAGTCATACGATGTTGCTACTTTGTCTATATACGCAAAGAGTTTTCGGTGAAATGATGGGCACGCGATTTTCCAATCTACCGTCAGGTCTCTGAAATTATCTGGCTTTATTGGATATGAACCTCTTACCAGAATTAAGTGCGAAATTAGGATTGACTTTTTAATTCTTAATGACTAACACATTGATAAATGAGAAAAAGAGTTTGCGTTATAAAAAATCTAGCAAGTCTTTAAGAGGAATACAATGTCAGTTCACCCTCTGGAACTCCAAAAGTTGTGAAGGATTGTTTTTATTATTTGTCAAAATACTCGGGGATTTTCTCCTTTAATACTGAATATTGACACAATTTAACGCATTTTGTATTTCAATTCTTATATTAAACAGATTCTATTGTATATTTTAATCTCTTTACCATCTGCCTGTTGTGTCCGAAATTCGCGTTTTTAATAACAAAACGAACACCAAAATTCATTCATCATGCTTACCGCGTTTTTTTTTTTGGAATTAAATATTCATACAATATGTAAATTAAATAGGTACGGTTAATGAGAAATATCAATTATCTTAGTGTAAAAATATTGTGGTCTCCTCGACTGCGTCTTCTCCAATAAAAATATCCCTCTTATCCCAATAAAATTATGAAAGAGCGTGAATGCCTCATGGCATGGCTTTAGAGAACAATATATATGAAATATTAGAAGATTGGAATCTAATCGTGAAAACATATATTTTGGATAGATTGATTTCAAAATTTGAAGCAAATTGACGCCAAAATTTGACACAAGATTATATTTATAGTCAAAAGATAACATAAAAAATTGCATTGATTTGAGTAATTACGTATCATTGCGAAATATTCTCGTATACCATTCAATTATTTCCGCTCGTAAAATTGTGGATTTTGGGTTAGGCCAACGAATACCTTGAATGCCATTTACTGACACCATGAAATCCGCGGGGGGAGGGGACAAAGAAAAGAGAATGAGATGTTTCTGCATTGATAGTTGGATCTTGCCACCCTATAGGATACACTGATCGAGGGGTGTTCTGGCTCATCCCATCGATGACGGGACATACTTCCTACGGGATAGGCCGTGCCGTTGCTGGTGATGACCCTTAGGAACCAACTTCAGTTTCAGCTGGGGTTTGTTGTTGATGTGGTCCGGTCTTTCAGTTTTATGGTTTTATTCCGTGTGTCTTGGAGTAGTGTGGTGAAAGCTTTATAAGCCAGATAAAAATCCTCGGCCCGAAGAGTGTCACTTTTGCCTAATTGTCATGTTACTCGGATACTATATATATATATATATATATATATATATATATATCGAAAAGAAGAAATTATTGAAAATAATTATCGAATATTATTGAAAGAAATTATCGAAAAGAAGAAATTATTGAAAATAAGAATTTCAAATTTCAGCTTTCACATTAATATACATAATCAAGAAGCACAGAAAAATATTCAAAATGAGAATTTTAAACTTTGGGTTTCACAACAACTCTCCCACTCCTGGTTGTTATTGGAGCGTTTTTTATAACTTCAGCAATTTTGCCGGAAGTTTCTAATCGGTACAACCATTAAAATGGTAGTACATTTTTACCACTATGCATTTTAACCTTCGCAACACGGGTAAAAACATCACGACCTTTAAAAATTTCAACAATTTTAGCCAAAGGCCAATTAATGCGTTTTTTATTATCTGAACCAATTAAGACTATATCGCCGACAACAAGCGGAGTCTGAATATGATAACTTGACTGTTTAAGAAGGGAGATATATTCCCTATAAAACCGCTTTCTGAGTTTACGCTTTACTGCGTAAAGGTGTTTCGCAAGCATGCGAAGGTTAGGTAGATCATTTTGATCTAAATCGTCCACACACATCTCAATCTGATCTTGTAAAAATAATGAAAGTGTGAGAGGCACTACATCAGATGGTTCCTCGGATAGATATGTAAATGGTCTGCTGTTGAGTAAAGCCTCACACTCACACACAACAGTGTGCAGTTCATCGTAATTAAGGCTTGCTTTTCCCAAATTGCGTCTCAGCAATTCTTTGAGCATTCTGACAACCCTTTCCCACCAACCAACCCACCAGGCGTCGGAAGGTGGGTTGAAGTGCCAAGTAATTGGTTTTAAGTCAGAATGTACAACAAGAGCACTCCAATTGATGTTCTGGAGCTCGTTGTTTGAGCCGACAAAGTTAGTCCCATTATCCGAGTAAATTGTTTTCACTTGACCACGACGAGATATGAAGCGCCTCAAAGCGAGCAAAAAACTTTCGGTTGAGATATCTGGAACAAGTTCGAAATGAAACGCACGATACACAGAGCAGGTAAAAATTGCGATCCGCACTTTTCGTCGATCGGAGGATTAGTGGGCCGGCAAGGTCCACACCAGTTGTTTCGAAGACAGCAGGCATTCGGACGCGATCTTCTGGTAGCGGAGCACACATGGTTGTAGAAGATCTGGTTTTGAACTTTTGGCAAATAACACATTTGGACACAACAGACCTCACGGTTTTTCTTGAACGCAAAACCCAGTACTTTTCACGTAGGATCGTCACAAGTGTTAGCACACCCGCTTGACTGTAAATTCGATGTTGTTCTTCAATGAGATGAAAAACAAGTTGATGTTTATCAGGCAGCAAAATGGGTCTCCTGAAGAAGTCGTCACCATCGGAAGAGATAAGTTTTGTTTCGACACGTAGGAAGCCATCAGAATCACTGTACACGACAAAGTTAGGAGGTATAAGGTTGACATGATGTGACAAGCTGCGTTTTGAAAATGTTGAAATTCTGCCTCATTTTCGACACTTGTCACAACAGTGTCAACGTAGAATGAGTTACTTAATTTCACTGCGACATCATTCTGACTTTTCCCTTCTTTTTCAAGATGATGATAAATTGTTGCCTTGAGCAAAAATGGAGACGAAGATAAACCAAATACAACTCGGCAATGTCTCAAAATTTTAATTTCTCGCTTTTCGTAATTTTTCCACCATAGAAATCGAAGATAGTCTCTATCAGTAGGGGTAACGCTTATCTGAAGAAAAGCTTTGGCTATATCTGAAATTACCTCAATTCTACCCATACGAAATCTATTGAGGACAGAAGGGATCAATTCAATATAATCAGAACCTGTAGTTAAACATTGGTTTCCTTTGAAGAGGCATCAAATACTTGTCGTATTTTAGTTGTTAGGCTCGATTCCTTAAACACGGCTCTATGAGGTAGGTACCCACAATTTGGTTCAGAAATATCTTTCCCATTATTTTTGTTAGGGACCTCTTCAACAATTCCCATCTGTTCCTACTGCTTCAGAATTTTGTCATAAGATTCAAAGTTACCTGAAGAAACGAGTTTAGAGATCATACTATGTAGATGTTTTTCTGATTGATAACGCATGTCAAGCAACTCCAGGTGTCCTTCGATCCACGGTAGATTGACCTCATATCGACCATCACGATATTTAACAGTTTTTTCAAAAAAAGTTAGTTTCTGCGTCGTTTTCAGATTTGTTTTTATTAGCTACGGGGTCTCGAATTCCAAGAACGTCGAGTGACCAAAGGTCGCAATTCTGACTGGAAGCATATAGTGAAATGATGGGCATAGTATGACAAGAACTGGTTGCTTCAAATAAGAATTTACCCATTACAACCCACCCTAAGTATGTTTGAATAGCAGTTAAGCCATTGGGTTGCTGACTGATGGCACCAGTTAACAATTTTCCTAAGTTGTCAGCACCCAGAAGAATCGATATGTCTAAATTATCGCTTTCACTATCGGACAAATAAATTCCATGTTTAGTGAAGCACTCTGCATTGGCTTTACTAATTTTAGGTATGTGACCACAAATTGCATCTTTATCTAACAACAAAACCTCACATGAAAAATTCCCTCTTATTTCTTGCAACTCACATTTCAGAGTAGAATGTTTAATTGTTTCCGTTTCAATACCGCCGAATAAACTATGTTTTAGAAATTCAGAATGATAGTTTTTAAATTTAAAAACTCCGCGAGATCTCGAGAAATATATGAGCGCTGGCTCGTAGAATCGCACAAGCACCTTACGACTTTATTGTTGTTAGGACCCGAAACCCTAAGTGTTTGCAAAAACAAATCCATCGAACCAGAAGAGCTATTGCTCACTACGCTGTTATTTTCTGTTTTGCTTATAACGGAAACATTATTTTCCTCATCTTTACATAAATTAGGTCATAAAATCGGAAATTTTTTCTTAGCGCAGACAACGCAACGTACACTCATATTACATTTATCGGCGCGACAATTAATTCTCATACAAGCGAAGCAACCTTTCATTTTTATTACTTTATCCTTCCTGTCTTGATAAGTCATTTTTTGGGGAAATAAAACAATCACTACTTCTATGCGAAATCTTTTTAGAACAAAATAAACAAATCTCACTCGAAGCGCATTTATTATTTTTGCTATGAGTCAGCAAACTTGCGGTTGTGGCAATCGACGGCATCAATGGAGAAACAATATCTGCCCCCCCCCTCTTTTCCCCGTGAAACAGAAACTTTTCACGATCCGCAACCGTTCTGAACTTCGAACATCTGCTTTTAAAACTGAATGAGAAGTTCGAGGTCATTCGTTTTTGAATCAGTGGAACGAGAAATGGAATTTCTGTCTCTCTCCCGAGCAATCAAAATATTATCAAGAATGCTAGCCTCAACAATCGGGTTCGAATTCCGGTTTTAAAAATGAATCGAGATCTGCTGTCATAGCTTCCTCAGAAACATCGGAACTTTTGCTTTCCATCACATGCAATTGTATAATTTATTTGTTCTTGGAAAGTAAACGCTGAAATTTTTCTTCTAGTTTGACAAACGCCTGAATAGCTGAAGCAACATTTTGTGCAGAAAAACGCGCATCAATTACGGTAATTGTCTTCGTGACATTAGACCGTAGAACTTTTCGTTCTAAAATTAAAATGTCCGCCATTTTAAATTAATGCGATTTTACGTTGGGCGCCGGATGTTGGAAAAGAGATTTTGTGTCGGTAGAGCAACAGATTGAAGACACTTCTTTTGACTACTAAAACATTTAATGGACGGACATAGCACAACACGAACACAGAACTAGACTGCCTACTGATTGAACATTAAAGGTTACAGTTACAGTTAAATTGCTTTGGCGCGCTTAAGCAGGGCACTCTAGTGGGAGGTTGGATGATGCAACACAGATAACAGCCCTCGGGTTGAATTGTTACTTTTGCCTAATGGTCATGTTACTCGGATAATACCCTCAGATTGCGAAGTTCGAGCCTAAAGCTATCCGCATCTTCCGCAGTGGGTTGGAGAGTCTGGTATGACTACGGATTTTGCTTAAAGTTGAAAGAAATCTGCAAATTTCGTCACTCATTTATGCACCAAATTCTACCTTCTAACTCAAAACAGTTTAGAGTTATTATGTTCACGGTCAAAAATACATATATACACGTATATATGTATACACGTATATATGTACATATATACACGTATATACATATATACACGAACAAAAATACATATATACGGTCAAAAATACATATAAAATTCCAAAAAATGTATTTTTCGAACTCAGAAAAGTCTAAAACGTAAATATTCATCAAAATAGCGATTTTTTGACGATTGCAATGCTTCTTACACAAAAAAGTAAAAATGAATGTAATTTTCCAAATAATGAGAGCAGAAGTAAAATTCAAGTGATTTCATAAATGGAATTTCTCATCAATTAAAAATAGTGAATAAACATATTTTCAATATAACCGTTAAAAATCGAATTTTCATCTTAGTCTAAACGTACAAATTAAATTTACGACGCATTTCATATTGGCAGACTATTTTGTAAAAAATCTTTGAATTAAATCCAAATTAAAAATCAATAGTAGAATTAGTCTTATTGCATTTCAATAAAATATAATTATTTTTTTTGTTCAAAACCAACAATCACTTGTTAATCCATCGTCTTTGGAAAATAGAGTCTCTGTAAACATGCCGACACTTATTATTATTTTTTTACTTCTTACCCAAACATCACCCATTCAGATGCTAATTTTGAATATAATAAACTTATCTACTAGTGGGTGATTTCAGTGGGATTTAAAGAATGAAGATGAATTCGGAAAAGACTTCTTTACTACGACTTTTGAACGGCAGTTAATTCTGAATATGTAAAGGAGGTTGTTTACTTTTTAAATTTGTTTAGAGACGTTCAGCATTTGTATGCTAATCTCATGTATCGTTGCATAATTCGAGCAACTAAATACGTAATTAACATCTAAAATGGAGGTTTTTATTTGAATAAAGAGAGTCTGTTTATTTCAAACATGGATTACACTGGACTAGAATAAATCATGTATTTGAGTCAATTATATAAAAAAAGTGATTCATAAAAAAGGCGTTTTTATATTCAGGCTTCTATTTATTCTTTATTCATTATTTTTTGCTTTAATTTGAATAGTGCGATTTTCAATGGTTTTGAATGTTATTATGAATAAAGAAAAAATAATTTCACTACTTTAAGGGGATGCTATTAGACGCATTGGAGAATTATTCAGTCAGGGTAAGGAAATTTTTTAAGTTTTATAATATATATACGCCCAATTTTTCTTATAAACGTTTTAGAAAGAAATATAGTGTTTTTAAATAATTAATAGCAATATAATTTTTAAAAATTTCAAATTATTCCAGGCGACATAATGTTTGATTTTTTTAAATAGTTTTTCGTATTTTGCCCTGTAAATCTTTTTGGAGCAAAATTACGTATGATTTTGTAAATACAATTAAATACTAATTTCTTAGAAATATTTTTATGCTTACTTATTGAATTTTCAAAAGAATTATGTTTTCTTTTAACTGAAATTGACTTTTAACGATCTGAGACAACTCCAAACATAGAATGATAACCTCACTTTCTTTTAATTTTCGGCAGAAATCTTTATCATCAATTTAATTTAAGTTCTTTAAAAAAGAAGATACATGGAGCATTTCAAATATATTTAAATCTATTTGCAATATCTCTTCGTGAAAAGTCATTAAGATGTACTTTTTTTTCTTTTTAAGATCTCAAACAATTTTATCAAAGAATACATCTTATACGACTATTTATTTGAATAAAAACATATATTTTGGTAACGAAACGATAAAAATAAAATTGCACGCTTTCGCCCATATTTGCTTTTCTTCATAGTTCCCTTAAATCAGTAGCCCTTATTAAGAAATGATGACTGTGGCTAACACCCTCACATTGGGCATTACGTTCATTAATTAACATTATGTTAATGAGTCATTTTAAGTAAAATTTTACATGGCATTTCTTTGTACAAAGTGTATATTTTTATGTATTTGTATCATGAGTATATCATATTTTATTCATGACTGCATGATATTCACGTTTGATTCAGGACTGCGCGGCATACTTGTTTGTGCATGTTATTATTTAAACTAGCTAGTATTATTTATAAATATCATATTAACCAAGAGAAAGCAAAAAAAAAAGATCAAACAAGGATTTATGACAATTCATAAGATGTATTTTTTGTGCCCTATTTGAGAGTTAGACTATTAATAATTTTTTTATCAATCTTTCTACAGACCCTTTCAATCCAGTGGTCCTAAGTAGTTGCCTTTTCAGAAAAACATACTGAATGGGTATGCATCCGATATTCAATTTTATCAGTGCTCTACTGTGCATAAAGCTTTAGCTTGCTCTTTCTTTTAGCTTGTTCTGTTTTCTTTTGCCAATGTGGTATGGAAGTTTAAAAAGGTCTCTCTATCTGCCTCTATCTTTCACTTTGGTGCTCAATTATGTTGTCGGTCTCAAAATGCAGACTCTTTATGAGTAAAACCCCCAAAATTCCAAGAATATTAAATGAAAACTAAATTAAGAACACTTTTATTTATTGTGAGAAATTGCAAATAACAGCTGAAAGTCGAACTTCAACACTGTTAAAAGTGTTCACTGTAAGACCCTTAAAAATTACGCTCTAAATCAAGACGAAAGGATAGGTTATCTCAGACTTTTCAACGTGCTCGCCGTCACACTTTGAAAGTCTGCAAATATCCGTGTCTTCGGTTTATCATCATTATTTGGTGACGGTGAAACAGATATCTACTGTTGATGTAGCCTCCTCCCCCCCCAAAAAAAAATCAAGTTTGGTCGTACAAGCATATTTGCATCTTTTCAGAGCTTCACAAAGCAAACTAAAAAATTTTTGGAATAAATTATCGTAGCAATTTGATATAGTTCTCCTTTCTAGAATGGTTCACATTCAACATTTTAATTGAATTTCAACTTCTATAAAGTTATTTCATTTTCGATGAAAAACTAAGCTGTATTTTGTTTTGTTTCCTTTTAAAAGGCCTACAATATTCATTAATAAAATCTCTTCGATTTTATCGGGCATCAGAAGCGGGAAACTCAGCGACTTCGTCTAAATTACTGACAGACAAATGAATGTGAATAAATAGAAGTGTTAACATCATTATATAATTAAAAACTTTTTATGCTATAATTTTTTAACTATACTTGTACCTAGGTTGTATATCAATCAATAAAACTAGCAACATACAATTAAACATTCCATTCATATTCCTTATTATTATTTGTTTACTGCTTATTTTTAATTGGTTGAATCGAATACAATAAATGTTTATCGAAAAGAAAATATCAATAAAGAAAAATAAATAAAAAAATGCAAAATGATAAAAAATAGGATTTTAAAATAAAATGAGCAAATTACGAAAAAATATACAGTGGGTAAAAAAAGTTTCCGTATCTGTCACTAAATGTAAGAATAAATGAGCTTAATTTGTAAAGTATTGCATTTTTTCTTTAAATACCGTCTATATGTATTTAGTTTAAGTTCATAGAAAGAGAGTTTTATAAATTTTCATTTTTACAAAACGAGAAAAGAATATTATTTGCAATACATAAGGTAAATTGAAAATTGCAGTGCAAAAAAAGTTTCCGTACGCGTTATGCAAGTTCTTTCTGACGTGCTTAAAACAGGCCCAGAGTAAATCTTTGATGTTAAAAAGTTAATCACTGATAAGAAAAAAACATATCGATATTGTTGAGCTCAAGTTTGTTCTTCATCCTCTCAAAATGGGAGTTCCCAGACTATTCAGGAATTAGCGATTAAATTGCGAAAAGATGGATTATCCAAGAAAAGAATTTACGAAACGACTAAAAAATCGGTCTACTGTGCAATATATCATTGAAAGATATCTTAAATTCATTCACTTGAGGATAGAGATCGATCCGGCGGGCCGTCCAAATTAAATCGCGTGCATAAAAGAAACATCATACGCCAAGTTCAAGAAAATCCACAAATCAGTGCACCGCAGTTGGCAGTTGATTTAATGGATAATTATAACATTAAAGTCTCAACTCAAACCCTCAGAAATTTCATTTAAAAAAGTGGATATCATGGACGTGCTGCCCGGAGGAAACCCTATATAAGTTTGTGCAACAGGAAAAAGGGCCTCGAGTTTTCAAAGAAGCATGTAAGCTAGCCATTATCTTTTTGGGAATCCATTCTTTTTAGCGATGAATCAAAATTTAACATTCATGGATCAGATGGCCGAGTTATTGTGTGGAGAAAACCAAACGAACAAATGCTAACTAAGAATTTATGCAGAACTGTGAAACATGGTGGTGGCGGTGTTATGATGTGGGGGTGTATGAGTGCTTCTGCAGTTGGAAATTTGCAATTCATCGAGGAAAATTTGGATCGATATTGATATCTAGATATTCTTAAACAAAATCTGTTATCCAGCGCAGATAAACTATCTCTTGGAACTGGATTTACTTTTTAACAGGACAAAGATCCTAAACGCACCTCTAAGATTTGCCAAGAGTGGTGCCTTTACTATCTTAAACAACAACTTCATAGTCCTCCCCAGTCACCCGATTTAAACCCCATCGAACATTTGTTGGAAGAAATTGGCCGATAACTTAAAAAATATGATGTAAAAAACAAAGTTGAACTCAAAAGTGCCATTAGTAGCATGTGGTGTAATTTTTCTCCAGAAACAACAAAAAAATTTGTAGGGGTAAGGCCACAACGTCTAAGAGAGGGGTGATAAAGGCCAAAGGACTACTGATCATTCAATGCATTTTTGTTAAATGTATTTTGCATTTTTATAAACTTTTATCATGTGCTAGGGCACCGTGCGGAGACTTTTTTGTTTCATGTTTACGGCATTTTTTGAGTTTTTAAGATTTATTTTTTAATTTTGTCAGTATTATCATCCTTTTAATATGAATAAATATTAAATAATATTAGTTTTAACTAATTTTTAAGTTTTCATTTTTATCATTATGAATTTGGTGTGACAAATTAGACTTTGATTTGCATTCGTATCTGCGTAAGGAGACTTTTTTACCCACTGTATTTAATTAATACTTTATCACTAAAATTTTGCCAAATTTTATTGCACTACTTTCCTTATTTTGTAGGGAAATTCTCAAGCAGTAAAAAATTAAAATGATTCATAACAAATAACGATAATCCGAAGTGTGGTTGGAAACTAATTTGTATTTTCATTTATAAATCTGTTATATAATTCAAACCTGCATTCTCAATTCATATTTGAAATTATTTTTTGGGGAGTAGTGATTGCTACGCTAAATAATGGACTCCTAAGAATGGAATAAATAAGAAGTAAATTTGAAAGAAATTTCTTCAAAAAATGTGTTCAATGAATATGTGGTAGTGAAGAAAGAATAACTTTTAATTAAGTAAATCCATTAATTTGCGTTGGTGAGTTTTTTTATAAGTCATATCTTTGTCTGGCATTTTTATTTAATATTTTAGTTTTTGTGGTCCAAAGAAAAACCTACATTTTAAAAACTATTAAAACCTTTGAATTTGACAAGTATAATGAAAAATAAATAAGTAAACCAACAAATGTGGTTTCCTGGAAACATTTTTGCATATTTTATAATAAATGTGTTATATCTCCCCTGAATAAAATTATGTATCTTGGGAAAAGCCTCAAAATCCGGGGAATTCATTTTTTAAGTCCTATTATTAGCTCATAGCCTTCCTATATATATATATATATATATATATATATATATATATATATAATATTATATAATTTAAAATCTTGCTCAAATTTTCAATCGTTAATAAAATACTTTTTATTCACCCAATGAAGTGCAAGTAATTTTTTTAACTTGAAGTGGATGGCATTTGATGCCAATAGAGTATTTTTTCAAATATTAATTCGTTCATTTTTTATTAATTAATTAAAAACTAATTTTTTCGCCTTTAAAGTAGTTGCAGTTGTTAGGTCTGGATAGCCTGGTTTTTAGCGCGTTGGATTCACATCCCTTCTGCTGCGAGTTCGAATCTGGTCGCAAAGTTTTCATGTCGGGAGTTATACCATTGGGGGTACTAAGTCAAAGGTGGTCGTTATTCGGATGCTCATGGGTCCAAACCCTTAGAAGCTACTGAACCCTTCCTTCCGTTGTAAAACGGAACAAAACTAAAATAGTAATTAGTTAACTAAAATTAACTAAAATATAAAAAAATTCTTAACTTCCTGAATTTTTTCTAACATCCAAAAGAGGAACTTGTCTGCTTTTGTTTTCGTTTTCAGACTACGGGAGTTCTGTATTAATATAGAAAGTAAAGTAAGATTTACGTTTTCGAATCCCTTTTGGAATTAAATATGTCAATGAACTTTAGTTTTAATATTAAATTTATTTATTTTATATCGTTGGGTTTTTTTATTTGTTATCAAGTTTTATTTATGGAAAAGTAGAAACCAGTACACAGTACATCCTCTGACAGATTTGACTCCGAATTTACTGGACTAATCTTTTAAATATTAAAATTGTGTACCGAATTAGTTTGAATTAGTTAGTTTCTTCTTACTCTTACACAGACAAACAAAGAAAGAAAAATGAACTTTGCTAAAAATGTAATAGGAATATATAAATTTAAAGTATAGATTGCTTTTCAAATTTTGTTTACGTCGTTCAAAGCGTTTTTGAGTTATCTTGTTTACTGACAAACGATTCTAATACTAAAAGTGCATTCGAAAATGTTAGCCTTACAATACTTTGCTTTTGTTTCTTTTTTAGACATCTATAATCTATTATAAATGTGAAGGTTTGGATGGATGAATGGTGTTAGTCAATCAAGCCAGAACGGCTGAACGAAATTAGATGTTAGAGAATTAGATGAACGAAGTTTAGCACAGAGATAGATTATAGTCTAGAATAGGACATAGGCTACTGTTTATTGCGGTTAATTGAATTGTTAATTTTTTATTAATAAAAAAACTAACTTTCCAGCTAAAAATCTTCGCTTCCCCCCTCAAACGATTATGTTTATTTTCTTTATTGTTTAATGCTTTTAAAATTAAACATTGTTTATTAATCGATTTCCCGGACTCATTTTGAACTAAAATTAAACAGATTAAGGGAAATTAAAATTTTCTAATCTGTACTGCGTTACTCCAAATGGAGCAGAAAATTCACGTATTTGCGTTGCCTCCATTGGCGTTCAAAATACACTCATTTGAAGTGTGTTGGCAACTCTATTTCCATTTTCTTAAGTGTATAATACTGTTCTAGTTCTCGCATTCTTGATCGATAAATAAAATACACTTGTCTTGATTTTAAAGAAATACGGATTTGATTTGCTATTTTGCTTTATTTCTGGTACACACTGTTAATAAATTGTTTTTAGGTTAGTGGTGTGCTTTTCCGTGTGTATGGAGTCGCTGGTAAAAGCAGCTAGTACTTTCATACACGAAAGAGTAAAAATCGCTCGACACGCTTCTGAAAATTTTTACGGATTTTTATATAATATTACAGCTAAGATTTGTTTCTTAGATTAGGCATAAACTACGAAAATGGATTATTTCTTTTATTTCTATTTCGTGAGTAATTAAACTCTCCAAAATAATCCAATGGAAATAATCAGCGTTCAGAGCAATTTACATCAAATTCTCATTATAAAGGTTGAAAAGTATTGACTCGCACGCAAAACCTCCATTCCCCTCGCAGAATGTTCAAGGAAGTTAAGTTGCTTAATTTGATCAATATTTTATGCATGCTTGCCATTTCATGCAAATTTTCCAATTTACGTTTAGCTTCAGTTTTTTGATTTTCTACCTAACGATTGAATTTGCCAAAGCTATCTCAGTTCTAAATACTGCACACATAATCCAATAGAAAATGAGGAAAAATATTATAAGAGCAATTTTATTGGATTAATTTAATGAGTTGAGTGTTCAAAACAGGTTTCTATATAAACACTAGGACATATTGCTTGATAAAGGTGTGGCTGTCAGAGCTAAAGTTGATACGCTAATTTTTCGTGTAAATAAAAACTATTGATATAAGGATCGATATTTTTCCCGTAAGGTTAATAATTATCTGAAGGAAACATAGAAGATATTAATTAGGTTTAAAATTCTTATTTCTCTTTAACTGTGTTTCTACTACCTAAGTCAATTCTTACTTAGGTCAACAAAGAAAATTTTTATTTTAATTATTTTTTATTAAATAAATACAATTAATATAAATAATTTATCAAAAAAGTATTGATTTTTTGCAAGCATTGAACTCGCATTCGTCACCTTCACGCAAAAAATACCGAAATCCTTGCCTTTTCCAGATTGAGCTATTACCTGATGATTTCCAATTTTATTACAAACTTCCAAACCTCTATTTATGTATTAAAAATTGATGAAGTTTAATTAGTGAATTAAAATGTGAAAAACGTGTGCTATCATTGAGTTAATACAGTTTTTTTCAAATCATCCACTATAAGCTTAAAAATGTATTTGAATCTGAGTGGATGAATAAAAAATATTTTATTAAAGGTTGAAAATTCGAACAAGATATATAATATAAGGAGAGTGTGAGCTAATAATAGGAATTGAAAAAAAAGAAAAATATGTGTTTTTGTTTATATTTTACAGGATAAATTGAAAAATCTGATGTTACGAAGGTATCAGAGATGTATATTTTGGTATATAGTAATGTTCATCTCGAAAGAATTGTTTTTAAAATTTAATTTAATTGTTTAAATGAAATACTGTCACTCCCATAATTGCTCATAATACAAGATAAGGTTGATATTTATTCTTTTCTGTAGTTTAATAAATAATGAAAAATATATAAAAATTCTGTGTCATTAATTTTATTTGCTGTAGAGTATATTTTTACATTTTTAATTAACTTTTAAAAACAATTTGAAGCTTAATTTACAGTAATATATTTAATTGTTATAAAAAAACTCTAATCGTTACAAGCTACAAGTTTTCTATTAGGGGTTTTATTTAGGATAAAAGTTGGAAGACATGCCTTTTTTGTCCATAATTAGAGATTTTTAGATTTTTATTTGAAAGACATATCAATCAGCGTTTTGATTATAGATTTTTTACTCTTAAGTAATTTTATTAACTTCTCAAATAAGTACCGATGAAAATTCAGATCATGCGTCTATTTTCAAATAGTTTACCCTTGAAAGTTGTTACATTTGTTGAATTTAAATCACCTCTGTTTTTAATAAAAATTCAAATTTCATAGTTGATAATTGATTTTGAATTGATATTAGATTATTGATAATTGATTTTTACATCAGATCATGGTAATTTGATGTAGCAACATAGTAAAATGAGTACATATAGCGATGTAAGATTTCTAAGCTATAAATTATACTATGTCTACCAAAATATGATTGAAAATAGTAACCATTTTCTTTTTCAATCAGTTGGTCGATAAAGACTGATATTGAATGAATAAAAGGCAATGAGAATGCATTACTTGAATGCTTTGTTGAAACTGTTCAAATATATTTCACATTTTTTCTTTTTATCATTATCAACCCATCATTTATTTCAAAATCATATGGAGTGATCGAACTAAAAGCATTTAAATATTTAGAGTAAACAAACGCTTAGTGCATTCAGCAGAAATGTTTGACTTCCAGCGCGGCTCTTATTTATCAAAAGGTTATTCGGTAGTCTGCTCGGCCGGAGATAAGAAGTTAATCCTTCCCTCTCAATAGAGCTCGCAACGGGCCAGGAAAAGGCAAATTTTCGTCATTGCAATTCTTAAAGCTAACCTTTCATTTCTCACTTTTCCATTAGGGATTAATATTAGTCGACTAGATAGCACGATAAATTTATTTTACATAATGAATGCTGCAAGGAATTATAAATGCTTGAGAAATTTTGTTTCGGCTCCAATTAAAAATTATTTCTACGTAAGATAGTTCTACAGTTTATACTTCCTTATATACGAATATACAGTAAGCATCGCTCTAACCATAGACTAGAATTATGTTCCACGTTTTGTACAGCAAGTGTTCTAATCATGAAATAGAGCTATGTTCTATATTTTGTATTTCTCATATATAAGGCATACAACTTGAAGTAATATTGAAGTAAAACTATGTTCCACATTTGGAATTTTCTCATATATTAAATATACAGCCTGAAATAATAATGAAGAAAAACTTCCGGTTTTCTGATACAAAGATGCATGTCTTCCTCGTGTTCTGGGAGTCCCTGGTTCAAGTCCCGGTTTGGGCATGGTTGTTTTTCTGTATGCTATCTGTAAGATTTGTGACTGTGCCCCCTCCCCTGTAAAAAGGGGTTGTGCAAGCAAATGTGTTGAGTGTGTAGCTAAGTTGTACTCGTGGCCTTAGTTGGCGCTACTTCAGAAACAAGAGACGCTCCTTTCGGCTTAAATCTGTTGCTGTATCGGCGGGGGGCTTGTCCATGGCAAGTGCAATAAGTGACATAACATAACATAACGCCATCCTGTGCCCCCGGTGCCTATAACGCTAAGTTATCTAACCAGTTGGATGAGCACAAGATGGGAGAGAAAAAAAAGGGGGCGGGAAATCTGCACTTTTGAGGGACTTTTTAAATTATAATTTTGGTTGAATTTCACAAGGGAAATTCTTGTCTCAACTATTGTAGGTCTTGAAGAGGTCTTGGTATTTATGAATATGGTTTACTATGGAGTTGATTTTGCCGCGTCAAAGGGTATTTGATGCAACTCTCCTGTACCATTTTCTTCGAAACTTCTTTCTGGCTTTCTCATGTGCCATGAGAGAGTGAATAGGCATTTTGTGGCATAGTGTATTAGAGATCCTATTTCCCCACAGATACAGTAAGGAGAGTTGGTTGGATGGAATCTGTGGTAGTTATGTCGGGAATGGGCCGTGTCCAGTGAAGAAAAGGACATTCGCTCTGTTCAAGTTGGCAGCGTAGAGAGAAACTTTTGGTATTAAGTTATATGTGGAACGGCCTGTTTCGCCTTCTTCCCATTCCTTTTGCCATCTTGCCGTAAGTGACAACAACAACATGGAGAAAAACTTATTTTCCCATTTTGTGCTTTCTCATAAACAACTTAAAGTAATAATGGAGAAAAACTATATTTAATAACTTGTATTTGCTCATTTATAAATAACTTACTATAATAATCTAGAAAACTAATGCTCTACATTTTGTATTTTCTAATATATAAAATATACAACGAAGTAATGACGGAAAAACCTATGCTCAAACTTTTCTATTTTCTAATTTGTAAAGTATACAACTTGAAGCAATATTTGGGAAACACTATGCTCGACATTTTGTATATCCTCATATGTAAAATATACAACATAGTCATAATGAAGAAAAACCATGTTTCACATCGTACATAAAATATGCAATTTGACAAAATCATTTGGGAAAACTATGTTATATATTTTATATTTTATCATATGTGAAATATGCAATTTGAAGTAATCATTATGTAAAACACAATCTACATTTTGTATTTTTCCATATACTAAATATGCAATTGAAGATTCGTAGTTACAGAATATAAATATGGTCAACGTTTTGCAATTTCTCTTATATGGAGTATAGAAAAATTTTAATTATGACTGAAAATTCTCGAATTGAGTTAGAACTTTTTTTTAAATTTTTAATCTTCCTTATGTTTGACAAAAATAGTTATTTTTTAAAAGATCGCTTCTACTTGTGTAAATAACGATTCAAAAGCGACAATACAAACTGAATACTATTTGGAAGCAAACGCATACCCCCCCCCCAACATGAATGTTCTCGATTTCAATTTTTAGTCTCAAGCGAGAGAATAATATAAAGAAGAAATACTGTAATTATCTAAATATTCGAGCTCTAAGTTTTGACGAATTTTCAAATTTTCTGACATTTCTAATTTTAAAAAACATATATTTGGGATTATATCTTCCTGTTTGTGAATATAATTATTTAATAACGCTTTAATATATTTATTTGAAATGTAACATATTGCCTTTACACCTTTGCCAATTTATATCAAATTTGAATGAAATTTACTCCAAGAGTATCTGTCAATATGTGAGTGGACATGATAAATCCCAAAAAAGTGCTAGATGGGTATAATTTGATAGATAGTATAATTTTTTAAATATATGTTGAGATCCGTACAATTGAAGTGAAACCATCTACAGATTGATTGTTTCATTGACTTTATTTATGTATACATGCGACACAATAATTCAAAAGCACAAAGACTTAAATAAATGAAATTTAATACGTGATATTGCTACTAAAATTGTAGTCCTGAGATGAATTTTTGAAAATAACTGCCAAAATCTGTGCATAATTTGCTTTTTCAATTCCTACTATTATCTTTCTATATTGCTTAAAACATAATAATGCTTTGGTGTTAAACGTAAAGGTTTGTTCTGAAATTTTTTTTGGATTTTAATATGATGATGCAGTTAAGATTTGTTTCTTAGATTATTCTTAAATTACGCTACCCACTTTTTTCATTACCTACCATTAGTTCACCCTCTCCCTATATATATCTTGTTCAAATTTTCAATCGTTAATAAAATACTTTTTATTCATCCACTCAAGCTCAAATACATTTTTTAAAACTTATAGTGGAATATATTTAATGTTAATGTAGTTTTTTCAAACATCAATTCATTCATCAAATTTAATTAATCTTTAATACTTTAAATGGAGTTTTAGAAGTTTGTAATGAAAATTGAAATCAACAGGCAGTAGCTCTATCGGTAAAATGCAAGGATTTCAGTATTTTTCACGCGAAGGTGAAGAATGCGAGTGTAATGCCTGTCAATATTTTATGATAATTATTTATATTAATTGTCAATATTTTTTGATAAATTATTTATATTAATTGTAATTATTTAACAAAAAATAACTAAAATAAAAAAATGTTACCTAAACAGGAATTTCCTTAAAAATTTCTTAATGTTATTTTTATTCCATAAAGCGTAAAACACTCAGATGTGTGATAAATATATAAATAAATAAAGAAAGTTAAATATTTATATTTTAAATAAGGATACTTAAGATAGTTTGGGAAAGCAACACTTTCTAGCTTCATAATTCTACTTTTTCAATTTTATAAAAGAATAAAAGCTTTGTAGGGCAATTTTAGATTGGTTCCCCGAAGTAGTTAGTCTTTTATAAAATTGACGATTCCTATATCATTGACTTGTTAAATAATTTTTGTAATTTATAATAATTATTCTGTTATCTGACAACCGTTATGCTCATTTTAGGGCTTTTTTAAATCCTAATTTAGGATTAACAACGGCTGAACAAAAAGTTTAACCCCTAAAATGGGCAAAAATTTAGGCTCAGTTTTCAGGCCTGCTTCTTTTGTGCTGTGCTTTCTTTGATTGAATAGAGTGCCTGATTAATCTAACATTTTTAATCACATTTAACATTTTTAATTACAGACATTTTTAATTATTAACATTTTTAATTACAGACATTTTAATTAGCAAAACACTGAATCAAGCGTTGCAGTATAATCATTAAATAATTCAGTTTGATACTTTTCCTATACTCTTGTTTGCATTTCACTGTTGCCATTTAGCAATAAGTAATGAGAGGAATTTTTATGACAGTTCTGTTATATATAGCTAGACATTATAACTACTTTGCTGAAATGGCATAACTATTGCATTAAATATTGATGCAAATCACACTTTTATGCTTGGCCAATGAAGCCGGAGACAGCGTCTGGATATTCAGTGACATGTTTTATTTCCATTAAAATAGTGCCCTTTGGAAGAAAATATAGCTCTTTCTCAATTTCAATCTCAGGCTCCGGTATGCATTAGAATTAGAATTACATGACCTATGTCTAGATCCTGCTTACAAGCTGCTGCTAAAAAATTACTGTTGTGACATAAAGAGTCTATTATACGTTTTACATATCTTCAAATAAGATGCAAATTTCTCATTATAATTAATTGACCTGCTGCTTATTGTTCTATCAAGACTCAAAATTAACTCTACAGATGCTAATCCCGGTTGGCAGTTAGTCCATTTTCCATTACATCTCACTTCTTTCGCAGATTTATGTGTTTATTTTCACGGTTGCAGATTTTTATTTTATCGTATTTTTTATTGTGTCATATATGGTATGAGTTTACTTTGTTTGAAAAATATTTGTGTTTGCCCCATTGCATCAAAATAAATATTGCAAAAAATTATGCAGTCAGTGTATTAAGTGAAAAGGCAATGATTACAATTAAATTTTGCAGAGTATCTATAGAATTTCTAATCCTCATATAAATCATTGTTTCTTCTTTTGTATTGCGTAAGCATTTTGTGATTCCTAACGAAGAAGGGCAGAAACATTAAATCGCATGTGAACAAATGGAAATATAGATAATACCTTTAAACCACTTGAAAACAGGAATTTATTAGCCCGCTTCTTTGCCATATCACAATCATATAATTTTGCTGGTATTGCGAACTTACAAAATTGCTTTTTTTTTCAAAACTTTTCACGTGAAAAGTTATGTACATCTCCTTATTAACCAATGGAGAATGGAAGCCCGATAAATATCTCCGATATTTATCGATAAACACGGCAACTTCATTGCAATTTTTCGATTTATACGGTAAAAAAGAATGTTCTAGAAAATACAAGAAATAAGATATTTCTTTTTCGGTCTGAGATCTGGAGTTCTGTCTAGAAAATTCGATATACTCTTGGAAGACTATAATAAATGAAACATTTTATTTTTCTTTTTGGAGTGCACCCCATTGGGAACGAGTATCTTGTTGTAGTTTATTAATAATTCTTTTTTTGTTTATGTTTACACTGTTGATTTCTGCAATTAATCTCTCTGTTCACTTTTATTATTTTTTCTTTTTGAATGAAACAGTTATTCATTTATCGAGTTTATTGGACATTTGGCTCCGTATACACTATAGGACAGTTTTTCCTCAAAATCTGATTGTGTCTAGCCCATAATTTTAATAAGTTGATTAGATTCCTTTCAGTTCATATAATATACAACAAGGTGACATCAAAACCTAGATTTTATTAAAAAAATATCTTGGATATTTTTCTAACAATTTATGAATGTCGTACATGAAATAAAACTTTTAATCAGACAAGAATTCTATACTTATTTAAATGTTCTTTACATAATTATTTAAATGCAAAATCATTCTTAACGAATTATATGGAATTAAAATATCAAATATTTTATTTTTCAAAGAAGTTCTGCTTTGTTCGAAAAGTTTACTTAACGAAAGTCTAATTATTCTAAAGAAGGAAAATTTCAAGGAATTCAAATAAAGTAAACTTGTATTTTATTTCTTTGTATTAGTCTTGCATATTAAAAGGTAAACAAGAAATATAAAATGTTAAAATGAGCTTAGCTATTAGGAAACAAATCAAAATTTATGTTCGAAATGCTTTTCCATTATCTGCCTCGGGCGATACGAAAATATTCAATGTTTATTTTATTACTTAAAAGTCATTTATTTATTCAACATTAAAAAGCAAATACGCTTTATAAATTATTTGTTCTGAAGTTTTATGCATATAAAAGTAATGATTTCCTTAATCAGAAATAGTATATTTTATCTAATTTCGAATTCACGAATTAATTTCTGATTTAAGATTTTAATTCTTGACTTTATGTATGAAATATCATAGATAAAAATTTATCTAATTTAGTGTTTTGTTCAGCTGTTATTAAGATTCTTGCTTTTAAGTTGTCTAAAATACATGTTTCATATTAGATAATTCTACATTATGTCATTAATATTAATTATAATAAAGCAAACTTCAAATTAATGATCAAATAATCATTTTTAATCCTTCGGAATTTGTAAAATATTTCCTATAAGTCTCTAATTACTTTTGACAGTATGCTTTTTAAAATTATGTCAGAAACCATTTTCCCTTTAGTTATTGCTTTGAAATTTTATATTTTATGTACCCTAGTAAATGATATATTCTTATCGTAGAAATAATCCATCTCGATATTTTAATTTTTCAACAGGTATCAGATATTTGTGAGTTTGAAAACTTTGGTTATGGAATTTTTCTATTAACCTATAAACATGATTGCCCCAAAATACTTTGAATTAAATGGGTGAAATTTGGCAAGTGATCTTTCAGGCAAATTTGTAGATTATGTTTCATTTTGGTACTACATTGATACTACATTTTTTGAAAATCTTACAGTATAGGGGAATTTTCTAAATACAAAATGCGTAAAGCTAGATGAATGAAATTTCTGAAAAAATACATTACAGAGTGAACTGTCTGTACATCTTTGACATATATTTAAATGTAGTAATTTAAATAAATAAAATTAATTTGATTTTTTTAAAATTAAAAAATATTTGTAAAGCGATAATTTTACTAGAATTGTAGCTGTCTTTTAACTTTTCATTTCCCATCAGCGGTAGTAAATGTGTACAGATGTACCATTCGATTTAAAATGCAGGATGGAAGGATGTAAAGCGAAAACATTCCTCGTGCTAACTCGTTTTACAATTTATACTCTTCGGTTTAAACAGAAACCAGCACGCTACAATCAATTCACACAATCTGTTGTGTCAAGTCAATAGTAAAAGGGTTAAATTATAGTTTCAGTTGATAGAAAAACGCCTATCCTTTTTTTTTTATCATTATTGTACTGCAATGTAAAATGCTTGCAAATAAAATTCTGAGCACTCACTTTCATTACCTCAGGAATGGAGGAGAGATGACAGCTTTATGAGGGAGTGAGCAAGAAGGTTTCGAGGAGACTATAAATTGTCTCTTTGAATGTAGATTAGCTACCCTCAGTGTAAAATTTTCATTAGCACCAACCATTAACCTATCATAAAAAATGTGTTAAATATTTTTGTTCTTTCTTTAATTTAATCTTTTCTCGGTTATCAGATAATTTTGAAACTTATTATTTTCCAAATACAAATTAATTAATTAATTTTTGATGTCTTAATCGACTTTTATCTATTTCGTCTGAGCTCCACGTATCTAAATTTTGTTATTTATTGCATAGATTGTTGCGCTAAGTATACAATGTATCTATTGCATACGTTGTATACTTTGGAAAATAAATTGTTGAATGTTTCCATATCAAAGTTATTATTTTTATTATTGGTGTAGAATAATTCTCTTTCAATGTAAAATTAAGGATGATGTTTTCATTATTCCAGGGAAAGGAAAATTATGCAACTAGACTGAATTTTGACTACTTTTTTGCTTTACTTTTACTATATTTTCTAAGAACTATGTAATTGTAATGTAATTCATTTTATCAGTCAGTATTTTTTATGTAATAAAAATATTTTACATATATATATACTTATATATGCGTCTGTGTATGCAATGCTATTTTAAAATTTAATTTAAGCTTACTTAATTTGCCTAATATTTAGTACAAATTCAACACATATTATTTTCATTCTAAAAATATATTCTCTTATTTCCCAGTCTCATTACACTTATTCTTTTTAATTAATGCAACAGAAAGCTCTGTAAAATTTCTTTAGTCAGTGATTCCTACTCTCCAGGTGAAAGGATAAAAATTGCCCGTTATATTTCTTTTTTGCGATTCTAACTATTAACTTCTCTTTAATGCTGAACGTAGGTTCCAAGTAGTTGATATTTAAAATATTTCAATTGTGTCCATATTACTCAAGTTAATTACGCATATTCGACAAACTCAAATTTCAGTAAAGTTAAACGAACGAACATTTGACATAAAAAAGCTAACGTCCATAATTTATTCAGTTTTCTTCGAAATCTGATGCATAAAACATAAGTTTACACACTTCGAAGCAATTAATTTCTCGTTACCTTAAAGATTCAAAAATATTCTGTTGTTCACCTAAATGCAAGGATTTTACTCAGTCTTCTTTTTTACTGTCTATAACAAACACTGCCCATGTATATTCGCATTTTCTCATTATTGTTATCAAAATATTAAAACACTTTAGTAAAACTTTTGGTAAAATATTGAAATTCTACTAATCACACTATATTCATCTTTACAAAACGAATTTGGTGATAATAACGTTTGTACTTTCTTATCGGATTAAAATAAAATATAAGTTAAAATAGAGAATTTCAGTTTTCTTTTTAATCTTAAGAAAAAATCTAGTTGTAAATTTTATTCAAAAGAAATGCCTTCTTTTCAGTGTATTCATCTTCAATATGTACTGAACTTTAATAATAATATAAATAATTTTATGATTTGAATAGAAAGCTAAGAATTTTGATAATTCATTAATCTTATACACAGATATTTGTAACTATAAACGCCTACTCCGCCCATCCTGAAAACGCATGGATAAATCTAAATCCTCGAGACCTGCGACAACATAACAGATAACTATAATTAAGTCATAAGAGCCAAGGTACCACCTTTCTCTTAAGACGCCGTCTTGTGCAAGAGGTAGCTGATCCCACATCATTATATCAATCAGGTAGCAAAAAACAAACGCCATAACGGAAGATTCTCACTCCTATATCTGTAGACACCACAGATATGGGGAGAGAGATGGGGGGAGAGAGAGCACAGGAATTACTAGGGGCATTCAAAAAGTTAGTTACACTCAAACAGTTAGGTGATAAATACTTTACTGACAAGTTTCGCTGCAATGCAATATGACACGCATACTGCTTGTGTACAGCCGACCACCCCTCCACCATTGAATGTAGCAGTAACGACAGGAATATGACACACATACTAGCACACTATTTCTCTACATAATCCCTCAGTAGCTGGAGACATTTGTCGGAATTTAGTACTAATTTTTCGATGTCATAACAATAGAAAATCGCTCCTTGGTCCTGGAAAAAGCATAGAACAGCTGTCTGAACTTGATCATTGAAAATTCGTTCCTACTCAAATCTTGTACAGTGTGTATAATGCTCAATCTTCGAGTGCTGAGAATAATGTCTTCCATTCCCTGAACTATGTCTGATGTGCTCATCGTTTTTGGCCTTCCTTGCCTTTCCACATCGGTTAAGTCTGTACGACTACATTCGAACTTCTGGTATCTTTTCACAATGCTGGACGTGACATTGCTTGTGGCCCATACATTCCTGATATTTCAAGATGAGTCCCCGTACTCATTAAACGTTTTGCCAACAAAAAATTCACTGTTCTGCATACTTCAATATTGGTGTAAGTTTTCACCTGACGCACCATTTTTTCTCGTACTACGCAGAAACAGTTTTCAGAATCGAATTCGAATAAAATTGCTACCGTTGTCAATTCGTAGAACTCAATTATCGTCGGCGAAATCTTAACCTTTGTTTCACCATGATACTATTTGTGAGGGAACAAGTGTAACATGCCTTTTGAATATCCTTTGTAGTATTAAATTACAGAGTGTTCGTAACTAAACGAACCTAATTTTAAATTGTCTACAGGTGAAACTATTGTTCAGAAAGTTGTGAAATTTTGTATAAGACATAATGAAGAGATGGGAATATGTATGAGCGAATAAAAAATATAGTTCAAAATTTCGCCACTACAGGCAATTTATCAAATGAATTGCATACTTAGCATATAAGTACTTAGCATTTAAGTACAACAAAACATGTTCAACATAATGACCATCATTTTCCGCTTCTACCTGGAGTAGTAAGATAGCATGTTCCACAGTTGACCGTAGTGTGTTCAGGAGAATAGTAAGAACTTGCTGTGAGATGTTAATTTTTGAATCATGTAAAATGATTGTATTACCAGATGTTTTAGATGTCCAAAAGGATAAAATTCACATGGATTTAAGTCTGGAGACCATGGAGGCCCCCGATCACGAAAGTGACGGCTGATGACATTCTGTAAAATGATTATGGAGAACGTCCTTTACACAACGGCTAATGTACAGAGGAGCTCCATCTTGCAAGAAAATTGTACTCGAAATGTTTTGAAGTACTTGCTATTGTTAACTGTGGAACATGTTATCTTACGATTCCGAATGGTATCGAAAAATGATGGCCTTAATGTTGAACATGTTTTGTTGTTATTATATTTATCAAAAATATGCTAAATGGGTAATTCATTTGGAAAACTGTCCCTGGTGGCGAAATTCTGAACTATATTTTGTTCATTCAAATTTCCATCCATTCATCATGTCGTATATAAAATTTCTTAACTTTTTGAGCAATAGTTTTGGCTGTAAACAACTTTAAAGTAGGGTCATTTGATAATGGACACCCTGTATATTCTAAATTATTCAATGAAATTGAAAACAAAATCGAATTCCTATGTGGACCATAAGCCATATTTTTAAAGTAATACAATTAAAAATTCATGACTTATTTTATGCTTATTACTTTACTGATGAAACGATATTATTGGGGAATTAGAAACATTTTTGCACCGGATGCATCTGTCTAATTTAATGCATACTTAATCAAATAGATTGCTGAGAGACATTTAGAAAAGCGATATATTCCATAATACCCTGTGCAAACTTTGAAAACGCACATATTTTCTTATGATAGAGTTCCTATATTATTAACCACACGGCATTGGCGACCAATAATTGAGGAAAGGTCTCATAGCGTGCGATCTCTGTTGATTTTTCATATTGAATAATCGTTTGGATGCGACTAATAATCAAGTACCCGGAACTAGAGCATGCATTTTTGTTTTTGGGCGATTGAAATCAATGTTTGATACAGAAATGAGTCACTAGTTCACATATCAAATTTTATGTTTCAAATCATTATGCTTTTGAGTTATCGTATTTAATTAATTGTTTGTGAAAAAACATAAAAGTAGATGATCAACACTTTGAACAGATGCGACTCAAAATATGATAAAAATCAATAATTCAGTTGTGAAAATTATGATTTAAATTCCATTTACCTAAATTGTTACAATTTTTAATTATTGGGTTAAATACATTCAAAAGGCCAAATTGCCATACGGTTAGCTATAAGAGGCTCGGAATGTTAATCATGAAATCGGAAAATTTATTATAACGGCCATCTGCCGTATTTATTAAATTTAACTCAAAGCGTTTTTGACGTATCGAGTTCATACAGACGAATAGAATTTTATGGGCGTAATTTAATATGGAATAGAATATGGGCGTAATTTAAGAAATATATTTTTCGTGCATAAACGTTGATTCTTCAATATTACGAGTTCGAATTTTTCTTAATTACAATTTATTTTTTTAGTAAACGAGAAAAAAATGCGTAGAGAACACTGAATATACTGATTGAAAAATTAAAACCTCTATTTATATAAGGAATTCTATCTTAACTGAATCGTAAATCTGTTATCTCTATCTCTACTTATAATAAAGTACGAAGTGTGTGTGTGTGTGTGTGTGTTGGCGCTGTACAGGCCAGACCGTTCAGCCTACAGCTACCAAATTTGGTATATGTATACCTTGAATGCCGGGAATATGCACCTCGGAGCCCGTTTTTTGAATTTATAATTAAAATTTTAATTAATTAAAAAATAAGTCAAATTTTAAAGTTTTTTCGTCATAACTTCTGAAAATATTACAGCACAAAATTGATTTTTGCATCACATTAAAGCTCAAAAAATTAGCTTTTTAATGATACTAATGTTTTGACCTATGATTTAAAACTCTATTTTTAATGAATTTTTTAACTGTAATTTAATCGGGTTTTTTTTCAACTATTTATTTCGCAAAAATATAATAAAAATACAATTTTATCTTCTCGAGGTTCTAAAAAAATTAGCTTTTAATAAAATGCTTCCATCACAATTTCAGAAGTTCTTATTTAAAAAAAAAATTAATTACTACCAAAAATAAAACAGAAAAATACACTTTTCATCACATGATTATATCAAATGAAACAAATAGGAAATGTGATATTTTTTAAACAATAAATGCAAGAGAAAATATTTCTTGATCGTTTGCTATATCAGAATTAACAATTCCATTAAAGAAATAATGTAAATAAAACTACAAAGTAAAAATATATTACAAAAGTGCGACAGTTAAAACTGAAATAGAATTTTTAGAAAAGCACCAAACGATAATCTTCTGAGAGAGAGATTAATTATTTAAAAGCGAGAAATCTTAGGCGAACTTTACAAATGAGGTCATTTCAAAGAAACGACGAACAAAAAGCAATTGATAATCAGTAGTAGTAAAATATTTTTGAATTCTTTTTTTTAATTTTTAAAACAATAAGGCATGTTTTTAATTGCTACTTTTGCTTATGTGAAGAATATATTTTGTTCAAATCAAAGAATTCGCCTTCTTGATTGTAATTTATCTCCGCATTTTAATGAATCATCTCTATCTCTTCTCTATCTCTACTTATAATAAAGTACGAAGTGTGTGTGTGTGTGTGTGTGTTGGCGCTGTACAGGCCAGACCGTTCAGCCTACAGCTACCAAATTTGGTATATGTATACCTTGAATGCCGGGAATATGCACCTCGGAGCCCGTTTTTTGAATTTATAATTAAAATTTTAATTAATTAAAAAATAAGTCAAATTTTAAAGTTTTTTCGTCATAACTTCTGAAAATATTACAGCACAAAATTGATTTTTGCATCACATTAAAGCTCAAAAAATTAGCTTTTCAATGATACTAATGTTTTGACATACGAATTAAAACTCTTATTTTAATGAATTTTTTAACATGTAATTTAATCGGGTTTTTTTTCAACTATTTATTTCGCAAAAATAAAATAAAAATAAAATTTTATCTTCTCGAGGTTCTCAAAAAAAATCAGCTTTTAATAAAATGTTGCCATCACAATTTCAGAAGTTCTTATTTTATAAAAAGTTAATTACTACCAAAAATAAAACAGAAAAATACAATTTTCATCACGTGATTATATCAAATGAAACAAATAGGAAATGGGATATTTTTTAAACAATAAATGCAAGAGAAAATATTTCTTGATCGTTTGCTATATCAAAATTAACAATTCCATTAAAGAAATAAAGTAAATAAAAATACAAATTAAAAATATATTACAAAAGTGCGACTGTTAAAACTGAAGAATTTTTAGAAAAGCACCAAACGATAATCTTCTGAGAGGGAGATTAATTATTTAAAAGCAAGAAATCTTAGACGAACTTTGCAAATGAGGTCATTTCAAAGAAACGATGAACAAAAAGCAATTGATAATCAGTAGTAGTAAAATATTTTTGAATTCTTTTTTTTAAAATTTTTAAAACAATAAGGCATGTTTTTAATTGCTACTTTTGCTTATGTGAAGAAGATATTTTGTTCAAATCAAAGAATTCGCCTTCTTGATTGTAATTTATCTCCGCATTTTAATGAATCATGTGAAATAAAAACGTATATTCTTTCAACGAAGTAACGTAATATTAAAGCTGTACTGGTAAAAGTAAGTCAGCTATTTGAAAACGCATCTTCTTTCAAACAAGCATACGTAATAATTAACAATGCAAAATTTGTTAAAGCATATAAAACTATTTTTACCCGCATATTTCGGCGACATCAAAACTTTCTACCAAAACAATATCATGTTCTCTCACGAGAAAAAAAAATCAACTATCATTCCAAATTAAACATATAAAATTGTCATTTTCGACATGTGTCTGTATAAAATGAAACAAATATGAAACATGAAATTTTTGGAAAATAAATGAATGGAAACGTTTTCTATGATTTTTTACTATACATATATTACTAATCCATTTAAACAATTTTATTTAATGCAAATATAACTTAACATCTACAAGGCACCTTCTGTAATCGGAGCCCAACATCTAATTTCTTAATTTTTCGGGGAGGGACACACTCTCTTAACAAATTGTCTAAGCGAAATATATAATTAGTAGTTTGAGAGAAAAAATGCTGATGAATTAAATTTTTACGTACATCATCTGCTCTGTGAATAATATTTAACAAAATATTCTTGAGACAATAAGTCCTTAAATAAAAAAGTGGCACTCCAATCTACTAAATCAATCATCGAAGCTGATCGATCTATGAAAATTTCAACATAATTATTCGATATAAACTGGCGATGTTAGATCACTTTATCAAGATCTCAAAGAAGCCAATAAGAGTTACTCAAGAATAATTGGTTTAGTTTATGATAATAATGATTGTTCTAAACTTGCAATATCCAGAACTGAATAAATCAGCCAGATTTGAAGAAGATAGAATTGCTTATTTATTTATTTAGAAGTTGAAATATTAAGAATATTTTACAAATATGAATCTATAAGACCATAATTTAAACCATAATTTTTTGAAATATATTTGTAAACCTAAATTTTTTTATTATTGAGAGCATTTATATACATCTAAAAATAACATTAAAAACTGAAGGTTTCAATTAACCTGTGAATTTTTTGCTGAATAATTCCTTGAGATCTCATAAATTATTAAAAAAAATTTTGATGTTTCAATTTCTGTATTGAACATAAACTTCAATGTCGGACTATTCTGCTTACAGCTCTTAGTTTTATTTAAAGACATGCTTGGATTGAGTAAAGAGGTCTTTATATTAATTGAAGTTTCATCATTTTCAATTTAATTTAAAAGTGAATTTTACGTGCACTGATAGAAAATCAGAGAGAGATGCGGAGTTCAAAGATTGGACTGCTTAAGGCCTACATAATAGCATAAGTGAATTATATGACTGTCGAAATTTAAAGCTTAAAAATGTTTTGCTGAAAATCTTATTATGAAACCAAGTTATATAAAAAAAGATTTTACCCTTTAGTCGGCATTAATATTGGCGAACCGACTGGTCGCCAAAGGCGGCTAGTTCTTAATATAGTTCTTTTTTATATCCAAAAAATGTGAATAATTAAAAGAGAATGTGAAAAGATGCAATTTCATTAAAAAAATAATTTTTTTCATATATATATATATATATATATATATATATATATATATATATATATATATATTAGTTAATGGTAATGTAAAAAGTACTTGGAGACAAGACGCAAATTATTTTACCACTAGCAATTTTCGGTGAAATTACATGCAGTAATATAATTTTTATTATTATTTATACATTATGAAGCTCTTTTTAAATTTGGAAGTAACTACTTTTTTATAAACTTACAAATAATTCTTAAAATACAATTTGATGTAGTTACATATACTTTTAAATATTGCAATGTCCATTTTGATGGGAATAGACTTAACAAGTTTCAAAAGTTTGTAAAGTTTTACCCTTCTTTATTAAGTGAAGAAATAGGAAGAAATTTATACTTTTTCATCAAAACTGAAGTAAGAAAAAAAATTACTTTGTTTGATCCTCAGTTTTTGAAATCTTAAAATTTCGAAATTTCTAATTTTGAATTCTTGATGATTTCATTGAGATGAAAGTTCGCAAAAAGTTAATGTCAACTTAATCACGATTCCGGGAAGATATTTCCAAGAAAGAGATTAATTTTCTGTTTTACTTAAGTATGATGAAGGGATCTTAAACTTTTGTAGAAAAGTTCAATTTCCTTCAAAGACTTCTTTATTTCTTCTTTACTTTTAATAAAAAAAAGTTTAACTTTATCTCTGAATTTTAAAGCCTTAATGGGGAACAAAATTGTTCATGTGTAAAGGAAAAATGTTAGGTGACATATTTTCGTCAATTTTCTGAAGTGCCATACTTAAAAATATTTGAAAAGTAATAATTTATTTTTGATATATGCATAATTATTATTGAAATACAAGTTTAAATAATTTTTTTAGATTGAACTCAAATTAGAACATAAAATAAGTAAATCTCTTATTTAATTCTTAAATTAGTGCGAAACTTATATTTTAATGAGTATAGGACAACATATTTGCTACAAGACTTGTCTTCTAGCTAGTGTGTTGTGGTGAGGGGAGGAAGAGGGGTGCCAGATCAGGTATCGTCCTCACCATCTGACAGCAGTTCAATTTGCAAGGTCCATCCCTAAATATTCCTAGTGTTACTTTACAACGGGACGTTAATATAACTAAACTAAACTCGTCGCAAAATGTATGTGAATTCTACAGGTTGAAATAGTGTTGTGTTTTTAACTTCTTTAATGAGACTAAAGCTGTGGTCGGGCACTTTTTCTGAATTTATATTAATTATTCATTGCTTGTTGTTGTTGCTAATGTTTACTAGGGCTGTTCTTTGTGAATATCTAGGCTGTGTTACAGTTACTAGTGTTTTGTTTTTTCTGGATATATTTGGTACTTAAAGCGTGGTTTAACATTATTTAGATAGTTCTTTTATTATATTCGCACTAAAGATTGCCTTAATAAAGTTCATATATCATATTATTGCATTGGTATTATGCACACCACTGACCGACCACGTTATTTGATGTCGTTAAAAGTCGCAAGATTAATTCGTTCATTTGCAGTTAGTTTGCTTTTTTGCTTTTTTTTTCTGGCTCAGCAGTTACGGTACTTACTATTCTGTGCCAAAGAATGCCTAAAATACTTTATCAAAGAAAATTAAAAAATAAATTTTAAATTGTTAATAAGGTTTAATCGAGTAGATAAGATTTTATGGATTAAAAAATTGCGAACTATGGGGTTTTGGAATTTGATCATTTTCACTATTTATGATAAATAGATATTTGACATAGTACCAGATGGGTCCCTTTCCAATTGTTGCTAAGAACCACCACCGTTTTCACAATGTAACTGTCAATCCTTTAGTTGGATTGATGTATTGAATCGCTAGGAAATTAAAATGACAAGTCAAATGAATTAAATTTATTCTCGAAGTTTCAAAAGATCAAGGAAAACGAGTTCAGTTAAACATTTCCGTGAACGTTGGATGAAGAATTGTTTCTGCACATCTTCAAACAATAAAAGAAACTAGATGATTTAAAATTTAAAAATATTTTTAAATTTCCCTTTTATTAATGTTTTAAAATTAGTATATTATAAATTTATAAGAATTCAGTTTTCTTCTTTTTAGTGCTTAGTTTATAATACATTTTCACTAATATTCTGATTCTTTGAAAATTTTCCTCTCTCACTGTCACGGGTATATTTTATAAAGTTTAATTATTTTAATCGAGAAACCTATAATTAATATAATGATTGATTGTAAAAATATTGTATATATTCATTGAAATTTTGTATACTTATATTTCAACAAAGTTAAAAAATATGTTTAATAATTTATTAAAAATTATATTCAAATAAGAATTTGAAATTTCAAACAAATTGTAGAATTTTAAAAAGCGAATGTGCATTTGAATTTCCTTATTTATCAACAGAAAAAATTGAATTAAACGAAAGTGTTTAATATACTCTATTGGAATGAAATTGGAAACAATTTCATTTGGAATGAAGTCTTATTATGAAAAGTACCTGGTATTATAGTTCTATATTTTCTTAATGCATTAGGATTTTTAATATATTTTTGGATTTAATGCAAAGTCTAACGAAACAAAAGGTAATTTTCTTCTTAATATCAGAGTCAGTTGTCACTAATCGTGGCAATTCGAATTAATTGTTTCTTACATGCTGCTATTTTAAATATAACGCTTATATATGTAATTTTCATAAGTCGGAGATTATATTAATAAAGATTTTTTATCGGATATCGTTGTATTATTATTACTTAGTACTAATCAAACACAAGATTTATTTGTTATAAAGAGTAAATATTTACATTATATGCATTTTATGAGATGTAAATGTTAATACTTTAATTTCGTTACTTTTTGAGAATGTTTAAAGTAATTGTTAAATGGAAACTTACATTCTCGAGTCGCATTTCATTCTTTCTGCTTTTGGAATTGAAAAATAACAATAAATAAATAATTTTAGGTTATGTTTTTCTTATAAGAAAACCGCCATGATATCGTTTTTTAAAAAATATCACTTTAAGAATGTTTTGTTTGAAAATGTTCTTGCGAGATATATCCGTAAAAGGTTTTAGCTTAAAAATAAAATAAAAAACTGCAGTGAATAATATATAAAAAGAATATGGTGTGAAATCCTTTGAATTCTCGCAATTCTACGAAATTCTGAGATCTTCTTCAGTATTATGTTTCTATCATCGTATTTTATTATTTCAAACACTATTGTCATTTTTCTTCTGCAAAATGGAACAAAAACAGAGTAAAAATGCTTTTCAAAGATGTTTCGTCGGTGCCCGTTTTATGCATTTAGAAAGAAACACGAAACAAAATTTGAACACATGAGCGAGCAACAAAAGATAAACAAATATCATCACATTTTGTTAAAATATTTGCAGAAGATAAATATATAAAAAATATATTAAAAAATTGCTCATATAATAAATTTTTTCATGGCAGTTTCTTATTTTAAATGGGGAAAATAAATAGCAAAAAAAACATTTTAGAATATATTTTTCGTAAAGTAGCTGAGATATTTTAAAATATTAATTTTTTTAACTAACTATATTTGAAATAAGTGGATTCAGTATCATTAAAATTTTTGGTTACTATTTAAATGTATTTCTTTTTTTATTTGATTTTGTTTATTTTTTGTGGATTGTAAAATATCACAATAGCTAACTATTTTCCATTCTATGCAGCATAATAACAAAAATAAATAGAACTGATATATTAATAAGTAGAACTTTATTATATAAGTTGGTATAATAAATAGAAGACTATTATATTTGTAGAACTTTATTACGTAAGTTAATACAATATATATAGGCTCTTAAATTTGTAGAACTTTATCACATAAGTTAATACAATAAATAGAAGAATATTATGTGTGTAGAAGTTTATTATATAAGTAGATATAGTAAATATAAGAATATTTTATAAATAGAACTTTATAATTTAAGTCCTAAACGACACGAATATACTAAGCATTGTATTTATTTTCTTTTATGCGAAATTATAATCTTTAGAAATTTCAAATTCAATAATATGAGAAATTCGTCTCTGTGAATTCTAAAAAAATTGACGTATTTCACTTCTTCTGCAAACTTTAGGTCAAACATTGCTTTCAAAGAGGCGTATGAAATTTGGCAAGTAGTGTTTTTTTAAATAACGAAAACTTCCCCTTAAAATGAGAGATGAATTGTTTTTATTTTTACTTTTAGTAATTTTTGTTTGAAGAGCCTTCCTCCAGAAGCATTTAGAACATTATTATGACATACTTCGCATCAAAAGTTTTATCAACTTTAACGAAAAAGTTTCAGAGTTATTTTTTTAGAATAATTCTCTTTTATTTTCCTGTGTCCGTGAAATTTGTGTATTTTTTAGTATAATTATAAAGAAATTTTAGCAACACCTCAAGAAAGTTTTGCAGTATATTAGTTACCTTTTTTTTTCGAAATTTTTTGCCTCACTTTTGTTTAGCTGCTTCTTAGCTAAAACAAGAAAAACAAATACACTTTTTCCAGCATTATTTATTTATACTTGTTTTCCAGAACTTTGTAAGAAGGTGAATTTCTGCCTCTCTGCCAGAATTCCTCACTTTTCTATTTTAAGCAAAGTGTTTCTTCATCGATACAAAGATAAAACTGAATGAGTCATTGCAGCAAAGAAAAAAATGAATTTTTGGCGTATGAAAACTTTATTATTTTGGAAGTAAAAAAGTACTGAATGATAACAAAAAATGAATATTAAATAAGTAGAAGAAATAAGAAGGATTTTTATTACATTCCCAGGATTATTTATGAATTGTATAGTTACAGAACACAATAAATAACAGTAGCACTATAAATAACAGTAGCATCAAATGTATATCAAACTTTTAATGAAATCTGCTAAAAACAAATTTGATTCTCATCAGAATTCCATAAATCTGAAAATTGTGTACTTTTTGAGACAATTTCAATCCAAATTCAACCATCAGAGTTAAATGGAAACATTATTCACATTTATAAAATTATGACACACATTTAACGGCACGAAAATATTGCATATGATTTGTTACTATGTTTATTTACGTTAGTGCACACATATAGTTTAGTGAAAATATTATTTTCTGAACTATGTGATCATGGTTGTGTTTAAAATCAGTACTGTGCTAATCGACCGATAAAGAGGGAAAGGGATGTGCTCTATAAAAGTAATATATTTTGGTGGGTAAAGGACATTTATTTCACAAGAAAATGTAAAGTACAAATTACTTAGATACAACTAACATGTCCATAAAGAATAGCACTTGTGGACACTAACAAACCATGTTTACGGAAAATCGCTTTAAAAAAATCACACGGTTATTGTTTCCAAGGAAACTCGCTATAACGTTAACGCTTAAAAGATTAATCATCGTTAGCGTTTTGCAAGAAATTCTCTAGAAAAGTCTATTTATCGATTCCTTGTATAGATATTATCTTTGCTCTTATATTCCTCGAACCTTCATTTTTGTTGCAAAATTCCAAATAAAGGGTCACCAAATTTATCAGCACAGAAGCTGACAATATTTGATATGGCGCTCATTCAGCACCAATTAGAATTCCTGTCTCTGTTGGTCCCTTTTCTATTATAATTTTAATACACCAGAAAGGTTTTTTTACAGTTTTGTAACATTAGAAACAAAAAAAAAATGCTGGGTCTGTAAGTAAAGAATTCCGTTATCTAAATAACAATGTTGAGAGTATTAATTTCAGAATTTTAGTATTGTTGAAAAGCATAATTCTAAGAATATTTTATCTGGATGTGATAACTTCAGAATTTTAGTATTGTTGAAAAGCATTATTCTAAGCATATTTCCTCTGGATGTGATAACAATATAGTTTTTAAATTATGATTAAATTAAACTTGTAACGTTATTAAATGATAGCGGCTTTAGCGACCAGCTCGTTTGACCAGATAATTGACTTTTTAAACTATTAATATGATATAATTAAGTCCTAGGAATATCGAGATTATTACATCTATTTTGGCGATTAAAAATCTTTCTCTTTGGCGCATCTTATTGATGAGCTGAATTAAATGAAGATGTAAAAAATCTCCTAAGTTGTGTGAAACACACACACACAATGTGTGTGTAATTATATTTTAAAATCTGAATTAAACCCTAATTAATTTCCAAAGTTTTATCTCAATTTAACCCATAGTAACTTAATTTTGAAATATTCTCCCTTACACATTTTATATTTAATTAATTCAGCAAAAGCTACGTAAATTTCTGAATCGGCTACGATATTTCCTCCCACACTCCGAGTTAAGGGATAAAATATCGTCTAGCGAAGCACATTCTTTTGAAAGATCCCTACGATTCCTTTACTATTGATCGACATTTGTCGGAAACCCCTATTAAAATCTCACAGTATAAATTCACTGGGATAAAAATTTCATTCCTGTCCATTTCGTGTTGTGTCGTTCTGTGTTCTGTTCGTCGCTTCCGCTTGTAAATAAAGTGTGACTGCCAGGATGCAATAAAGCGAACTTAAAAATTCGAAAGTCTCTCCTCTGTTTTCGAAACTACCTTCTGCAACTAAACAAAAATTATGTTTTACATTATATAGAAATATATATCCTATAAATTAGTTAAACTGGGAAAATAATTTCGGTACATTCATAATAGAATATCAGACTTTATAAACAGTGACTTTCAGCATTTATAAAATTAATACATTGTACGAATTGCGTTATGTACTTCATATAATGTTCACAATGTATAAGTCATTGAAAACATTATGAATGGAAAAATTCTGCTGGAAAATTGTGTATTGAACTTGAAGTTGTTGAATGTGGTGCGTTGTAGCTTTTTCAATAGAAAATAATCATAACAATGTGCTTTAAAACTTTTAATTAGACACTGAATTAAATTATAAATCCTTTAAACGAAATGCTAATGATTTCATATAGTAATTCCTAGCTTATAACTGTACAAAAATTATTTTCACATGGATTTCAAGTTTTAAAAAATTACTGAGCCTTTCACAGACCATTAGAATAAATTTTACAGTCCATTGTTCTGTTAAAAGTGTTTATATGCGCATTATGAGTCCGTATGCATATATCAGCAGTCCTTAATATGAATCCGTATAATTAATTATACATTTTTGACTTGAAATCAAATTTTAACGGAATAAATCTATAAAAATAATCTAAAAATGGACTAAAAACATAAATAAATTATCAATATACAAGTTTTTTGCATTAATTTTCTGGGCTCTTAAGCCTTTTTTGAAAATATTTCTTAAATATTAATATATTTTCAGAAGCCTTCATTTTATGCCTTCAATATTACATATTGCAATTCATTCTACGCAGCATCACATTACTTTAAACGCAGCATTTGACAAAAAAATGATGCATCTCACCTGAGTATTGCTTTTAATATTTAATGCAATATTATCTTCAGAAAAAAAGGACTATTTTCTACGAAAATAAAAATACATGTGTGTCTTACTACAGTAAAAACTCATTTGTCAGATAAAATACAAATGAATATCATAAAAATGCTGCTTTTTTAATGTTTCGATAATGTTTGTCATGCTTCTTAGTTTCTACCTCATACTTACTAAATATTCAAAAAGACAATTCTCTATGGAATATCTTATAAATATTATAAAAACTCTTTTACCATATTTATACAAAAAAGGCTGCAAATAATGAAAGACCGTCTTTGCTATTGCAGTGCATTTATTTTGAAAAAATAAAAAAAAATATATGCTCTTTCTATCTGGTAAAGATGCATATTTAACACTGTATTAACATCCCTATGAAGAGAATAATTAACGATGAAAAGATCAGCGTTTATTAATACAAGCACATTTTTGCAAATTCCTTGCTACTTTTGCATGAGTTAAATCCCTTTCCTATCTTAACACAAAACAAAACAAAAATTTCTCTTAATTTCCAAGTTTTCGCATACATTTTTTTTGTAGTCTTTTTGATTTGGAGCCAAATTTTGTTGCTATGGTATCCCACGCGATCTTGCCTACAATGACGTCACAATAGTGACGTGTGATGTTTGTGACGTCATCTCGAGGTTTTCAAGGCAGATCCAGGTGATTTTAAGGCTGGAATTTCGAAATACACTAAATAAATCAACAGTTAAAGTATTGTGCAAAGAATATATAAAGGTCAAATGTAATAGAAATACATTATGGATAATATACCTATTTGAATATATATAAACAGTACAATTGATTTGAATATAGGGGTAACTTATCAAATTAAGACAGATAAATACTTCTAATTAAGTTGTTAAAATGAAACAAATTAATCGGGCAAAAAATAAAAATGCAAGAGTAGCTGTTTGCAATATCTCAGCGTGTCACTCTATTATTTAACAGTTCATGAGAAACAGTTTTGAAATGTTGATTCAGCAAATATTTTCAGCAATATTTCAGTAACATATCAGCTAAAGTGGTCTTTACGAAACTTTCTCACATATTCTGTGGTAAAAATTAAGCAGATTAATTTCGGAGTGGACACCACGGTTGCTAAGATATTTATTTTTAGTGTTACGCACTTTGATAGTTTTGCCTTTCCTAGTAAAATAAAAAAAAATTAGTGTGAAGTATGCAGAATTTTTTTCGATCAATTAAATTGAAAATTGATTAATTAAATTGGCACATAAAAATTTAATTAAAATAATTCCAAAATTATGCATGTCAAAACATTTCAAATCACTCATTAGTTTCTTGCAAGAAATAACAAGAATGTACAATTATAAATAGAATTAAAAGTACAAATTTTGGTACTTTTTCTACGAATCAAATAATTAGTAAAATAAAGAAAACTCATTAAATATTTATTTACTTCTTAAAAGTGTAAGAATTGAAAAAAATACTGAAAATATAAAATTTATCATAACCAATCATTGTAGTTTACTAAAAGTTTTTTGCATAATCTTTAATAATGATCAGCTTAGTCTTTAATAATGTTATCTCTTTTCTATCTTGCACATGGAGAGTTGTTAGGGAAGCAAGAACTGAATGCATTTTGTATGGAGTTTGAATTTAGATTTTTATCGACTTACATTCAAATTTGAAATTGTTTATGAATTAAAAAAACAAGATCATAGACTAGATTTAAATTCACCAATGCTTAATATCCCAATTGCCTTAGTATTTATGCATTAAAATCATCACATTTACAAGAATGTGAATGTTTAGACCGACAAGCAGTTAACCTTTTGATGAATTTATTTCAGAAACTGATGAAGATTTGGGCTTAGATATTAAAATATGTACTAAATTTTTAGCCATCGAACTCTTTCTATTTTTTTGTTATCTTGTACACATGCACTCAGACAAACATACAAAGGTTCCTATGGGGGGTGAACAAAATTCGATTAAACAAGTAATATTAAAAAAATTAGTCAATTCCTACTTAGGTCAACAAAGAAAAACTTTATTTTGAATAATTTTATTTTATTGTTATTTTATTTTATTTTAATTGAATAATTTCAATAAATATAAATAATTTATCAAAATAATTATGGATTTTCGCGAGAATTGAACTCGCATTCTTCACCTTCACATGAAAAATACTGAAATCCTCGCATTTTTACCGATTGAGTTACTGCCTGTTGATTTCAATTTTTTTATAAACTTCTAAAACTCAATTTAAAATATTAAAATTTAATTAAATTAAATTAATGAGTTAATATTGGAAAATGAAACTGAATTAATATCAAGTGTCATCCACTACAAGTTTAAAAAAATATATTTGAACTTGAGTGGATGAATAAAAAGTATTTTATTAACAATTGAAAATTTGAGCAATATATAGGAAAAATATAAATTAATAGTTGGAATTTAATAAAAAATACATAAATTTTATTTTAAATATCTACCAAATTTCGTAAAAGTAAAAGAAAGGGTTTTTTTCAGTTTCAGAAACAGATACACAAAACTTTGATTTCAAAAATGTGTTTTACTAACTCAGTTAAGACTCTATATAAGGCCTGTTAACTATTTAGAGCTTACAAATTAATTAAAAATTGAATTAGCTAAAAGTTAATGAGGGAGGTTTCTTTTTCTTTTTTTTCTTTTGTGGTTTCTACCACTGTTTATCAAATGTCTTTTTTTTACTTTATATTTCTTTTGATAATGATTTTATTGATCTTAAATCACATATTTATCTATTCTGAAAACTCAGTTTGATATAATCGCTTCAACGCGAACTACATTTTTATACTATAGCATTTGTAAATAAATTTTGCAATACAAATATAAAAAAAGTATTAATGATATAAGTTTAAAAACAGATATTAATGGATTTTAGGAATCATCTGGTTCAATTATTGTATTTATTTAGGAAAAAAAACATAATAAAGATTTTAGACGTAAAAAAGGGATTTTTCATAAATTAATATTTGATAGATTTTTTTTGTTAAAAATAATATATGTGAAAAGATTTTAATCTCTAGCAGTGCTGAATATATCAAATGGTATTTTCCAAATGTCATTACGAATGCATACCTGACCATTCTAAATAGGCTTATTTATGTCGCATTTCTGATGATGCCTTAAATCAGAAGAGTTCCATCAAGATGTCTCAAATAGTCTTCGAGGTTTAGAGTGCCTTAACAATGACCTCTTCTAAAAGTTTTCGAACAGAAATTCTTGTTATTGGGTTTCCATAAATCTGTCTGTTCTTATAAAAGTCGTTCATTGATCTCTTTTTGGGAAAGTGGTTAAAAAAAAGAAAAGAAAAGAACGTCGAGATATAAAGAAGAGAACGGCGTCCCGGATTTATTTTCGTGTCTTAAGCCATTTAGTTCAGATTTGAAAAATGGCAAAATCGTTTGGTGTCGTTGGAAAATCCGATCCGATTGTATGAACTAACAGCCAATAAAATAAAATTATTCTTTTTTTTTTGAAGATGGCAATTTATTTTTGGTTTGTGACTTTCAATTTGACTTTTTAAAGTGCAATTTCGAGGAGTTAAGTTGTTTTTAAAAAATTAATATATTTTATGATATAGCTAAGCTATAACTTTTCATATCACACGAGTGCATGAGGTGAGCCATTTGGGATTATTCACGTATGCCCTTAAACTGTTATAATGCATTAATGCATTTTTTTCTGCCCTGCATTTTATGAAAAAAAATTAAACATCATGAAATAAGGTAGCTGTTTCATTTTTTGAGGGCATTCTAATAAAAAAGGATTTTGAAATAACTGCGAACAGGAGACAGCTATACTACTGCATATAAATCCAAATGGTTGGTTGATGTGAAGCAAAGTAACTCTCCATAACCGAGACTATTTTAATTATAATGTTTTATTTATGCTTTATAATTTTTATAAATAAGTTATTATGAAAAGTCATTATGCGAAACAAAGAATTTAATGCAATGTCAAAGATTTTCATGCACATCATTTTGGGCTTTTCCCCTATTTGATGTTTTAAATGTTATTATTTAATCAAATCTGTATGTTTTTATGAAACAACTATCTATTAGCTCAATTAATGGAAGTAAATTTTTTAAAATTATTATCTACAATTTTTTTTATGAATGAAAAACGTTATTATAATGGATAACAACAGGAAATGAAGAATTGAATACAGATACAAGTTATATCAAATAATTTATTGCTGGTTTACTTTTTTATTTCATCAATTAAGCATCGTATGCGTAAGCTAGAGGGAGTTGTCTCCCTAAAACTGACATGAAAGTGCTTTTTTTATTAACTTTTCATGCCAGAGAATGCTTCATAGGCTATTCTCTGGCGTATTAAATACCAACGAATAGATAGGTTCCTGTGTATTTGTTGGAGTCAAATCTATGGGATATATTACAAATTGTTGAGATTGAGTGAAAACATAAAAATGGGTTGATTGCACATTTGAATTGGAGCTGAGCATCGTAAGATATGTAACAACTGTATACCAAGAACATTATGCACGACTCAAGAGCTGTCAAGACGTATTTAAAGACTTAAATAAAAAAGGTCTTAACTCTGCCACCGTATTCCCCAAACACTTAGCCTTCCTACTACCATTTGTTTAGTAGATGACTTACGGCCTTGAAGCTCAGTATTTTCATTCTTATAAAACAATCTAAAAATGGATTGATTCATGGATTGTCTGAAAAGGCTCATCGTTTTTTTCTTCAGGTTGTTTTCAAGAATTGCAAAACCAGATCTGGAAAAAAACAAGTAGCTATAGAGAGGTAATATTTTGAATCAGCAATATCTAATAACTTTTTAAGGCATAAAGCCTCGAATTGGGGGGAAAAGGTGGAAAAAAGTATTGAAAATATTATATTACCATAAAAGCGATAAGGAAAAAGGAATTAATGAATTTTATTTAGAATTTGTACAATTTTTATAATAATACCCTTGAACATCAACATAATTAGCTAGTCTGAAGAATGTAAAGTTTGATCTCAATTTCTTTTCGTGTGCTATTAAGCTTTCGGGAAATCTCAGCAGTTATTTCTGTGATGATTCAATTTTTTACTGACTCTAAGCTGCATTTCTCTTCACCCTAAGATTAGTGATTTAATCAGTCCCAGAGAAAAAGAATTGACTGGTGTTACATCCAAAGAATTCAGGCACGATAAAAATGGTTTACCCATATCAATATACCAATTTGGGACTCCATGCGTTTTTGATCTAAATCTATTTTAGATATGAGCCCGGATTTACTCCAAATCATCCCGTTAGATAAATTCCTGACTCTGACGTTTTCAAGACTATATGTCATCTAAGGGGGAAGATCCTTCGTTCTGACCTCTTATATGTGAGAGGGCTGCAGTGGTCTGGTAGTAAGGTGTCGGCTTGTGAACCATATTGTTTCAGGTTCCAGACCCGAATCCACCAAAGAACCGTCTTTAAGGGATTTTGTTGAACTTTAAATATTTCTAGGTCAAAAGTCCTCCCACTAGTGTTATGGGGTGTAGAGAGGGAGTTGCTGGCTCAGGTATCGCAATTGTCATCTGACTAAGGTTCAAAATTACGAGATCCGTCCAAAAATAACTCTAGTGTTGCTTTACAACGGGACGTTATTACAATTAAACTGAAATAAACTCTTATATGACACAGATGATTCCATCTTGTTTCCGTACACAAAAAATTAAGCGGATTAGCGGCACTAGGATTCTTCCACCAGCCGAATTCATAAAGTTATTCATCTTTCAATTCACTTTCTTTAAGGGAATTTATTAAGCTCAGATTAGCTTTCTTAACTACTTTCGAAGGTATCATATCCCAAGGTAAGAATAAAACAATCTAACATATCATTGTAAAAATATATATTTTGTATTTGTAATTCTTGATCAAAGGAATTAAAACTCCAAAATCTTCTCACATTCTTTTTGATAGAGGTGTATGTTTTTTTAGAAGGATTTTTCTCCATCTATTGAACAAAAATTTTGATGCAATTTTACATTTACAGTCATAAAATCACATAAGAAATTCGATTTATAAAAATAATTTTGTTTTCAGTTATTGGATTTACATATTTCTGAAAGGAAAGACTAACAAATAGTCAACCTGTTCTTAGTTTTGTCTCAAATTTATAGCGTTATACACTATACATATTTAAGCTGAGTACGAAATATTATCTATGTAGCTTGCTTTGTTTTATAGTTTTATTGAATTATGGTCGACAAATCAGTGAGATAAAGTTTGTTCAAAATTTGATAGAAATCTATAAATTGAATGTAAAACTCATATACCAAAATTCATCCATCAAGCTCAAATTGGTTTTTCACGGCTAGACGGACTGAAAAACAAACAGTCGTTTCCCAAAAATGTTTTTTGGCAAACTCAGGGAAGACTAATAATTAAAGATTCATAAAAAATCAAGACATAGTGAAAAGTAAAGTAAAAATATCCAACATTTTTATGATTATAATATTCTCCCTGTTCAGCGTATCCCAGAGAAAAAAAATGAACAAGTAAAATTTCCTAAACTTAAGCTACGTCGATACAAATAAATTCTTCGTATTTCATAAAAATTATCTTTTAAATGAATTCAATTATTCAATAAATAATTTATGAATGCCATGTGTTGTTACTATCTTTGCAGCTTTTTTAATTGCATTTATAAACTCGATACTTTATAAATGACTGGCAAAATTGAATTTATATTTGATTAAAACTTTGAAACGTGGAAGGAAAAGTTGCGATAAATAATCTTATTTTTGATATCAACTGACTTTAGGGATCTATTACCTACTACCGGATTTGATCGATAGATCCGTCGATACCTTACACTCAAAATGTCACGGAACCGTCTTTTGTGTCACAAGAAATGAAAGATTGACGTAAATTCCTTTTTTATACGTTCGTTATAAGGCTCGGGAGGCCTTTCTAATGGCGTGTTTCTCGGTAGAACCGTACGATTCGGCATTTATGTTGCAAGTAGGAGGGGAGCAGTTTCGGATGTATTAAAACGGAATTAATGCATTCGAGCGGTGCTGAGGTGTGACTATTGATTATTTGTTGCTATGAATTTCATTTTACATTAATCACTCTTAATAAGAGAGGAATAAATTTACATTGCCGTACAATACTCGCTAACTATATTTTCTATATTTCATAATTTGACTTTATTTACTGATGATATAATCGTTCATCACTATTTGTAACACTTGACATATTTAAAAATACCCCCTTATTGGTTCTTTCTTTATTGGCTGTGGCAGTTCTAACTTTTCTTTCGGCATTTAGCAACTGAAACTTATTTCATTTATGCCTCAATTTCTAATTTATCAATGCGCGAATAAAGATAAGTCTGAGAGAAAATAATTCATGTTGTCATTCATATATTTTATTTAAATTCGTTTATGCAAGATTGTAACAAATGCTATTGAGCTGAGGGCTGAAATTATTATTATTATATATTATGCAGATTCTCAATAATTTCCCATCAGTTGGACACTATTTCTAATATTTTTATCTCTTTATTTTTTATTTGGCATTACATTTTTTTCCGTTGGATGATTATTTTTATTTCAAACTGCTTATATTTATTACTTTTCATCTGAGTATTTCTGAATATTTTAATAGAGAATAAAATGACCTAGCGTGACTTTAAAATGGGCCATAAATGTAACTAAAAGCACAGAAAGAAAAAATTAATATTACCATATATTTATAACTAAAGTTTACTACAAATATTTCTACATATTTTAAGCACTCTACGATTGCATACGATTTTCTAATAGTATTTTGTTCAATCAATCAGAAACATTCATATACGAAATATTGTATAAAGTAATATTTTAAAGAGCATATCTTGATAATAGTATATTAATTTAATGTTAAATTATTCATTTTATTTAAATTTTCATTTTCTTTGATATTTTATTCTTGAAAAGTGATATCTTCATAAATCCATATTAAGTTTCTCCCTTCTAATTTTTATTCCCTATTAAATTTTAATGTTACCATATATTTACGTCTTAAATATATTATAAATATTTTTGTATATTTTAAGCACTCTATAAATGAGAATGCAATTTTCTACCAAAATTTTTGTTAGTCAATGAATGACATTCATATCTGAAATTTTGGATAAAATGCCATTTAGAAGAGCATATCTTGAAAACAGTCTGTTAATTTGATATTTTCGAAATTTATTTAACAACTATTCATTTCATTTAAATTCTAATTCTGTCTGATTTTTGAAAAGTGATAAGTATATCAATCTATACATTATTTATCCGTACTGCTTTTGATTCCACTTAAATTTGATGAAAATATATCATAATAGATGTATATATAAAACTACAATGTTATAAATTATTGCCCTCCAAATTATTTTTGCTTCACAATTAATTTTGGCAAGATACATACATTTAAATTCTAACTGTTTAAATGTATGTAAAATGGTAAGTCGGTTATAATAAATAGCGAATTATTTTCAGACTTTGATTGATTTTGGCATTCTGGATGTTCCGAAGCTCAAAATACCCATTTTAAAAAATAATTCTATCTGCCAGTTTATATATTAAAGCAATAACTGAATAAAGTGAAATAGTTTAAATAGTTTTTTTAAAAAAAATGGTATATTTTCATAAGATTAAAAGAAATTCATTTGCCAGAAAAAAGTATCTTGTTCGACTGTGTTAATCTAAATGCAATTTCGGTATCAAATTTAAACCAAGTGTATTTTTCGTATGTAAACGATCATATAAACTCAATAGTGCAACGTAATAATTTGTTAATCAGGTTAACAATTCAACCTTGACGAATTATTTTATAGCGTTGCAAGCTAAATATAATTTCATTTCCAATAATTATTTCTGTGATAAGCCCTGCTTTTACAGGCAGTATGCACCCTGATTATATAACTAGCATTTAATAAAAAAATTTGAATTCCTACTTAAGCTTATAATAATAATCTCACTAATACAAATTATTTGCATGCATCCATTATTAAATATAAAATAGCTCAATTTGAATTATGAATTTTATCATTTTATATCTTTAATATATTTATTTAACAGTTATTTAATAAAACTATTTTAAGTGTAGTCTGTCTAGGTTTCTTTTACAAATCGGAAGTAAAGGAAGTGATGCTTTTTTATTTATACTAAATAGAATGCCAAAAATGGGATACGTCCTCAGACAAAATTGCCAATCGTTTGAACCACTAATATATAATGGAGCTTGTCTTAATCTAAAAATCGTCAAGTAATAAAATCATCTTGACAAAATCTTAATGCCTTATGTATAATAATGCTTGATGTAATTTGAAATTCATCAAGTATGTCAATTAATTTGGAGATTTAAGAGAAATCTCAAAAAAGCCAAAGAAAAATTGAGAATATAATCATTTTGGCGAAATCTCGGTATGTTATGGGTTACTGATTTACATCAAGTACTTGGCGTAATCTGAAAATGATAAATTAAACCCATTATCTTGGTAATATTGACGTAACCAGAAAATCACCGATTAAATCCGATATCTAAGCTTTCTTGGTGTAACATGAAAATCACCATGTAACCCGGTGGCTGTAAGAATAAACAAGAAACGATAAAAAAAGAATGACGTTATCTTTCAAACAAAATATCGGTTTTTAATCTCTATAAAACAACGGAGACTACGTGACCAGTCACAAAAAGATAGTTACTGTGACTTGTTAGCTCTTGTTCCAGAAGAACGCACATTTGCTTCATTTTTCTGTAATTTTCGTGGTAGTGGTCGTAATCGAAAATGACATTTGTGAAAAAAAATAGAAGAAACAAATTTATAAGTAATGTCATCGTCATCGTAAATTTACTGCGGTATATTTTTGAAAAATGTGTTTCTGAAATCTGTGTGATTTAAATGTTACTTTGTCATAGATAATAAAAGTTAAATGTCATGATCGATCGTAATAGATGATAAGTGTATTGAAATAATTCATATAATTTTTCGATCTTTTAACTTAATTCTTGATTCGATGAAAGTAATTTATGTCTTGCAGAATCTTTTTCATATATCGTAATTTGTAATAAAGCTAATGTGGAAAAATTAAAGAATACAATTTATTATAAAAATGATAGTTATAGAATGTCAGAAATACTTCATAAATATTAATCAATACAAGGAACATTTGAGATTAATTCTCTCAGAATATCGGTCAAATTTATTGACAATAGATCTGAAACTGCATTCCCACAGTCTCATAAAGTGATTATTTTTAAGTTATCGTTTTCAAATTATCATACATATTAAAACTGTATTTACTTAATAATCGTATACATGTTGTATACATTAAAAGGTGAAAACCTTTTAAATAGATGAATGTCTAATGAAATCATAGCGTTATTAAAAGTGAAATTATTCGTCTTTTCTGTCTATTAAATTTCTCGATATTCTCTTTTTTATTCGTCTTGTAAACTATTCAGATATTAAACGAAATATTTCTTTCTTATCTTTTAACAATGGAAGAAAATCACAGACGAACCAATCAAAATGATTTGAAATTTAGGGTTCAATTTAATTTATTGAGAAACTGCCAAAATTAAAAACATGTTTTCAAGGCTATTGACTTTAAAGAAAATTTATAAATTTGAAACAGTATAAAAATATTTTTTGCAATAATATTTTAGAGCAGAAAAACGTCAAAGCTTTATTTTTTAGCTAAATTAAATTTAAAAAATACTGGTACGAAGGATAATTCTAAGTCGCTAAAGTAAGTTCATGTCACGTTTAGTAGATCTTGATCAAATGTGTTGATTAGCAAAATGTGCTCAGTTTCTTCTTTTATATAAGTAATGATATAAAAATAATAGAAATGACAATTTACTGTATTAAAATTGCTGATTATTAGCTCGTACATTTTCTTATGTTCAATTATCATTGCAATTATAATTCTCAAAACATTAAGAATCAAAGAGCCGTATGTACAATCTTCGTTTATCTCAGTTCAGCATCTATTAGCATTGCAAATGAAACAATTGGCAAATGTTGCTTCCTAATATAAACTTAAACTGTGTTATTTTAAAATGATATTGAGAGGATTTTTATGATGTTAGAACATGATATTATTTTGGGGTGAAGTTTTTTGTTGTTAACAAAAATTCGAAGAATAAAAAAAAATATCTACACAAGCATTTCAAAAAAATCAACTTTTAATAACGCGTTGCCATTGCATTTACAAAAGCTCTGGTTAAACAAATTAAGTTAATGACTGCAGCAAATAAAACCTAGAAAATTGTCATTTTGAGCACGTGATTATATAAAGTGAGATAAACAGGGAATGTGATATTTTTTTAGCAATAAATTCTAAACAAAGTTTTTTTTTGGATCGTTTACAATACTAAAGTGACTCATTCAGTGAAACAATTTTAATGAGTTAAAATATAATTTAACGTGTACAATCACGTGGTGTTTAGCCGTTCAAGAAATTGTGTTCTGACATGATTCTTTAAAATATGCATATCAGATTTCATTTTAATCTTTTTCAAAATGATTTCTTATATCAAGTGACTACAAATTTTGAGTTGGGAAATTCTATTTTTCGACGCCCTAATAAAATGACAGCTTATTTAACTCTCAAAAATTGTATTTCATAATCGAACCACTGTTCATTGATTCTAATGAAACAAATGAAGAAATGATTGTATTTCGTTAAAAAAAATTAATCTTAAAATAATAGAGAAAATTTTATTGCTTCCTCTACATATTTAAATGCGCCTCTAAACGAATCCCAGTTTTTATTTGACTGTAATGACTAATTTTTGGTCCATTAAAGCTTGTGACAATAGTCTCACAGCATAAATCTACTGTCTACGTCATTAACTGTTAATTATAAATGAAAAAAAATTTGCAACAAATGGATTCCACCATATTGACATAGTAAAGTTCAAATAAAATAAAAATTGTGTTATAAAATTTATTTCCGATACGTAAATGATAATCGTGTAACATTAAACATATATTATACAAATTAAGTGATAGCGAATTAAAAGTTAAAAGAAAATAAAAATCGTGTTGCAAAATATATGTCCAATACATATTTGTTTATTTTGCATTCCAATTAGTTATTTCTGTACATCTTTCAATTATTTCCGAACAACGTCATAAATGTTTTACCAACACTGGAAGATGCGTACTCGCCATATAAAAATACCACGGTCAGAAAAGATAGTAAATACAAATGCATTTAAAATTGGTATTCGATTGCTCAGGTTGTCAAATTCAGATTCTTTTATCCCTATTCAATTACTAAGCCATTCGATGGGGAAGAAACCGCTTGATTTTCTCTTTTTAGGAATACCGTGGTCTTAATTCACCACAACCTTTATGCGTTAGCATTGTGTAGATCAAATAATATTTAATCTGTAATGTACAAGTTAAGTGAGAATAAATTAAATACTCAAAACAAATAAAAAAGTATTAAAAAGTTAAAATCTTCAATCACAAATTTCATTTTATCCTTTGAGATCATTATTATTCTTAAGTCATTGTTTGTCTTAATTTAAGTCATTAGCTGGATTGAACGAATACGTGAATTTCAGATTACGCTAGCATTAATATTATACGTCGATTGCAGGAATTTTTTTCATCTTTATATATATATATATATATATATATATATATATATATATATATATAT
>JAOUZG010028144.1:1303593-1314578 GCA_026289955.1 Argiope argentata
AACAGCACAACGACGCACATTACATTGAAGAACCTGACGGCCGGGGTTCTGTACAAGGTCAAAGCAGAAGCGTTCACACAGGCTGGCGTGGGGCCATCGACCAACTTTGTTAACATTCTCATTGGTAAAAAAAAACGATTTTTAATCTGATGATATAGTGTCAACAATTATCAACTGTAACAAATTATTTATCACATTATGTTAAAAAGTCTTTTTATAATTTTTCTAAGAAAACAAGTTAACATTTCAATTATTGGTATCAATATTGCTGTTATGTTTCACTGGGAACATGTATTAGTGTTGATCGTTATTCTAATGTCAAACCATTTTTTAAATGTTCATGTAATTTATGAGCACATAACTAAAACACTAAATTTTATTTATGTGGGAGTCTAACCAAATCTTTTAAAAAATATTACCCTTCAGATAGCGAGGGTTTTAGTGCCAAGGTGTCTAGATTTCTTTTCTCAATAGTTACAGCTTTAGTTTCTAAACTAAGATTAAAATAATGCAAACGTAGGATGAAGAAACTTCTTTAAAAAATAAAAGAATTTATTTAGAATTAAAGGGAAAATTTTACAAGGGAAAAGCATTAGCTGGAAATGGGAAATGGATTAAAACGTGGAGATATGAAGGAAACAGAAAGTTAGATTATTCCCTCTAAGAGGACGTTAGAAGTCTAAAAAAAGTACATTGTATGACTGAAACATCTTACTAAATAGTAAGCGAGCGCGAAACGTTTTTATTGTACGGTGGTTAGTAGACCTCTGCCTGAATATTTACTGTGACGGTGTTACAAAAGCTATATGGATGGAGTTTTTCTAGAATGCCACATGAATTAAAATTATCGTCTTCTGGGAAATGATGTAACCCTTTATAACTCTTGCTTTGAATGACGTCTTACAATCTTATGTTGAAAAAAGCAAAAATGTTGGTAAAATAAAATAGTTCCGTGGGCTATCTTACATTTATTACACTACCTTTTATATAATTTTTTTATTTACTTTTGTTTATTAATTACATCAGTAAATAGTATAGTTTGACTCAAATAAATATAATTTGACCATCCACCAATCATGATTAATGACCTTTGCAACGTGCAATATGAGGAATGTTCATGAAGTAATGGTCAAATGAGCCATTCTCGGTTGAATGGTGCATTTGTTCTGATAAATTTAAAGCGATAATTTGTTAATAAAGAAAAAATGCACCGACAAGGTGTAGAAAGATAAATCCTTCTTTTCGTTCCAATTTGACTAAAGAACAAAATGAATTTAACTCGGTGTTTGGGAAAATATTCATTCAAACCGCGACTGACAGATCTTAAACAGTTCACAGTCGATTCTCAATTGACTCGATATCTATAGATAGAAAAACTGGGGACAAAATTTTAATTCCATTCCGAACCCAGAAGACATCTCATTTAGAGCTAAGAATGATTTCACGAATCAAAATATAAAATTAATGTTGAACACCATTTTCATGGCTATATAAGGCGAAATTCCTGTTTAGAATATATGAAAAAGGATTTTATTTATTTTTTATCATATAATAGCGTGGCGTTGGTTTCGTTAGAAGTTTTGAACAATTGAAGCTCGAAATCGCTTAGACAACGAATAAAGTATAAATGGCACTATTCATCAAGATTTTTTAATCGAATATATTATTTTTGCCAACTTTTACCAGTATTGCATTACTGTTATGTATGCTTCTTTGGCAACAGATGCGTTTTTGAAAGGTTAGCCTGCTTTTACCAGTATTGCTTCATTATTACTTATGTTTCTTTGGTAGCAGAGGCGTTTTTAAAAGCGGACGAAGAACTATGACATCTGAGTTATTATTTCATCTCAAAATCGGTCGAGCTCCAAAACTTTGTACGCCAGCTAGAAAAATTGAAAATGGAAGTTGAAAAAAATGACCATTATATACATATATACTTATATATAGAAAGAGAGAGAGAGAGACTGGTAGAGAAGTCACGTGATTGTTTCAAACCGGTTTAAACTGGTTAAAGTCTTATATTGATTAAGCCAAATAATGACTTTAAAAAAATAATGTTCTTGCATGATAATTTTAAATTCGCGATAGCTGATTTTTGTTTCTTTTACATTTATTATTCTTTTATATTCGTATCTCTATCATCATTATATATAAAATTAAAGATAACGTGCAAAGCTTTGTTTATGTTTTCATATATTTTCGTTCTAAAGGTCAGATATGATTAATCTATAGAATGCTTTAATATTCTTTCTATTATTAGTGGTGCTTGTACTTTCAGATTTAATGTTTCTATTAAGAATACAATACGTCTGAAATCTTAAAACTAGACCGGCAGTCCATGCCAAGATGGAATGCATTTCAGAATAAATGCGAGATGTATTCAAAATAATAAGGGATGTATTCCATCTATTTGTCATCCTGATATGTAGTTCTGTCTCAAGTTTGAGATTTAATGCAAAATACAATTTGAAAGATCCTTTTCACAAACTATTCTGACCCGCAAATAAAATTTTGGAATCTTGCCGAATAAATTAAATCTGTTTACACATTTTCAAGAATTGAAATGAAACCTAACTGATTTTTAATGTATTAAAACATTTTTAATGAATGTAAATTTCATTATCTAAAAGATTCGTTTAGCATTTCCAAAATATTTTTTTCGAGGAATAAACTGTGACAAACAAAAATTCTTTAAAATAAAAAAATCGATATATAAAAAGTCGATTTAAAAATAAATTGATATATTTTAGTTGCCATTTCGCCTTTTTATAGGTTTTTTTTAATTTGTGCTTAGAAAAAAAAGTACTTTTTTTCGATCATTTCTTAACGTACATATATTTTGCAATTTGAAATATTATAATCGATCGTATCAATCGTAATCGAATAATTTTAACTAAAAATTTATTACTCGTGAATTATATATCCTATTAAGGAATTCAAGAAAAAGTTATTTTAAGATTCTTTTTTGATATCGACTTATGAAGTTTATTAAAAGTAATATATTAAGTATGATTATCAATACATAAATTTTTCAATAAAAAATATGGATTCTAAAACGGTATACAAAAATCCCGATTGGCCAAAAGCAATTTTTAAAAGTTCAATAATTTTATTGTTTTGTATCAATTTCTCACACATTATGGTTTTCTTTCAAGGTTCAAATTTTTAATAAATAATTTTTTGCCTTATAATCAAATTACTATTTGAGAACATGATGCCGCCTTGGTTTGAAGTTTTTGAAACCTCAAAATCAGTTGATAATGAACTGACGATTTATCCTCTTTGAGATACTGATTTTTGTTTTTAGGGTTAATGCAAAAGGTTTTCATATTTGTCGATTTATTGCCAAAAAATCCTTTAAAAATAGAAATTTCTTTCGTAATTTCAAACTTTAAGTCTATGGCAATGCTGTTGCATTTTTTTTGTTGTTAAAAAGTTTTTATCACATTAGAAAAAGGAAGTTGCATTAGTTTGGATTTTTGAAGGCAGGAATTAATCGAACATTGCTTTTGGGGTATCAATTTCAGCTTTTAGCGTTACTAGAAAATTGTAAAAATGGTTGTCAAATGTTGCGATTTATTGCCGAAAAATCCTTTAAAAGTAGAAATTAATTTTGTTATTTAAAAGTTAAAGTCTATGGGAACGTAGTTAATATTTTTTTGTTGCTAAAATGTTTTTATCACTTGAGAACATGAAGTTGTGTTAGTTTGGGTTTTCGATGCCACAAAATGATCAGGCATCGCTTTTGGCGCATCAATTTCCGCTTTTAGCGTTATTAGGAAATGGTGAAAATGGTAGTCATATTTGGCGAATTATCTCCAACAAAATGCAACAATTTTTCATGAATGTTCGCCATGTGCTCGATTCTCGATACTTTGACGCATGCGTGTTTTAATAGTCACATGATAGTTACAAGTAAATTTAAATTGATTAATGATTTAAATTAATTAAGATAAAGAATGCCTTACAAATAACAGAAAATTGAAGATAGCAGATTTCCATTTTATTTATTCACTATCATTAGTATTTTTTATTGCTGTAATTATATCTTTGATTAATTCCTCAAATTTAACTTTATTACTGAATCTACAGGAATGCGCTTGGAGTGATTAAGAGTTGCTCCATTGAATTGTTAGATTCGAAAGTTCCAAACAGAATTATCTCGGTTAAATGTTATTAATGATTATGTTGTTGATAATCACAACTTCTATAACTAACTGACCATTCATCAGAAAAATGTGCTTTTAGTGAATAAGTTTTTAATAAAAATATTGGGAAAATGCTCAAGGAGTGAAAAAAATTGACTCAAATATATTATTTAGAGTAGTATGCAAGGTATTCACGATCTTATCTGATATCCGCAATTGTGTGTGGGGTAAGGGGTATAACAAATTCATAAAAAAAGGTATTCGAAAAACACTTGAAAAGATTATTCCCCAATGTTAGAAACCCAAACGAGAACATTCCATTTAATCTTCGACAGAATGGAGAATTTTAGATGTGAGCTGCAACATTCTTTTGAAAAAAGTGTCTTCGGAATTTTATAGAACTCTTGTCAATGATATAACATTTAATACTTATTATAATTTTACAAAAAATATTTTAATAAATAGCTAGACAAATTTATTAGTTCGTTTCCATATAAAAATGTGTCCAAAGTATTGAAATATACATGAACGTTCGAATCTTGCGACGCTTTCTCACAGTTTGGGAGTTCTTGTTATTACCGAATGAACTAATTGAGGTTTTTAACAAAGATTTCAAATTTTTTGACAGATACTGTGCATTATATCATCGAAGATAGCCTAATATTTAAGGTTTTCATTTCAATGTATGCGTTGTTGGTTGGTTTGTCAGTAATATAGGTTGTGTTTTTGATTATTTTATTACCTGAAAGTTTTACCCATTTCTGAATTAAAAGTAGCCAAAATTTCTCACGTTTCCAAAGAGCAGTTATCGTGGCTGTAAAAAATTCTGGTTGGGCATTAAATTAATATTTTTAATGAGCATCAAAATTAATATTTTTAATGAGAAGACATTCATATTTGATGATCGGTAGGCTCATATTTTCAATGAGAAATTTTAATTCGTCTTCTAGACTATTGCAATATGATAATTTATAACAAGAATTTAGATAGCTCTTGAAAATATTTTAAAGTTTCTGCATGATGAATGAATTCTTGAGATAAATACCACGAGAATTCATTCATCATACTTTGTTATGATTGTTAGTGAATATTCTTATAAAGTTTGAAACATTTAACAAATTCAATCACTTCTCCTACAACAGTGAATGGTCTTTAAAGCTTACGGTGAAAAGACGGGAGCAATATGAGTCTCTAGTAGTTTGGCAAGGTTTAATAATTTTAGAAATGTTACATAAATTTCATTGTGTTTGCCTTTTGAATGGCGTATTACATTGAAAATCTTTGTTTACAGTATATAATCAACATCCGTGTTGCGCAAAAATCTGTTTTGGGGAATAAAATGACACATATCAACTTGTGGTGTGCCATCCTCTGAGACCATTTAATAACTCTCTCTGGGGATGCTCTGAAAATGCTGGATACTGGCAGACAGATTGAACGTAGCAGAGAATATTAAAACTAAAAGCATTGACATTTCCATTCTTAATTACATTTCATTTAGTAAAATTAAAAAAAAATTTAATTCAATTTAATATAATTTTTTAAATGACTATTTTAAATTCAGTACGGGTTTATATTTTAACTGCGATAGCTGTGATCAGTTCTTGAAGAGAGGAACAGGACAGAATGCCGATATTTGAGAATAATATATCTATTTCAACGCTGCGGGCAATTCGGCATTGTTTTATAGAATCGTATTTTATTTCCTCTATATGTTTGGAATAATTCCATTATTATTCATTGCGTTACTTGAAATTTACTCGTTCCTTTGTTTAATATTGTACATCGTAAATATAACATTTGCACAATAATTAAACTCTGTATATTAAAAATGTTATCATATAAATTGTAAGCTCATTGTTTGTGAGAATATAAGTATTCATACTCATAATATTTATAAATTAGTATAGAATATAATGAAATAATAAATTATAATAGCATACAATTAAGATGAAACACAGTTTGTTTCACCATATACATCAATGAATGGTATATCAGAGAAACTTTTATTTTAATTAAATGATATTACTATGGATGTACTTACATGCTAGTAATTACGCATAGTAAGGTGGTGTTGAGGAGCGCGATTAAAAAGTGTTTGGACAATATGCAAGCAAAAGAAGGTTGAGAAACAATGAAATAAACTAAAAACTGTTTCAAGGAGCGTGATGTAGATATTACCCTAGATGTTTTAAAACAGCAAGTCAAGCTTTCAGATACAATTTTTTTATAGCAGAACATGAGCAAACTGAAGGATCAATATTTCACAGATTTGTTTATTTGTGAATAAAGTTAAAGAAAAGAATATAGTTCAAAGAAAACGTGATAAAATGTAGTTTTATTCCATAGAAATTCACAATAGCGCGACACTATACGAATTGCAACATTACATTTCATGTCGAATAGGATGCGATATAGATTACAAGTATACTTAAAAAAGGTATAAAATGTAGTTTTATTCCATGTAAATTTACAATAGCGTGACACTATAATATACGAAGTGCCACATTGCATTTCATGTCGAGTAAGAAGCGATATAGATTACAAGTATAAAAAAATTGTAATTATCAGAGATTCGAATTATATTCTCCTCATTTCAGACTTCACTGAACTAATTCCTGGAATTATGTCTATATGATTGAGTGTGTCTATGAATACCATAACTAAGAAAATTTTTATAACTGATGAAGAATGATTTAAATGAGGTATTTTTAAGAAATTTAGAAATCTCTCACAAATTCTGAATGAAACTCTTTTTCCGAGTGTTTGTTGAACGCTATATATACAGAACGCAATATGTACAGAGAGCAATAAGTTCGATGAATAAAATTTGATACTTTATATTTCTGTAATCGTGGAGCTTACGGCATTTCTCGAATGCCATAGTTATGAAATGGAAGGAGGATGGATAGGGATAATATGAATTCAAAACAGGAAGAAAGGATATACGAGAAAAGCTCGGGAAGATAACTTTCGCTGGTTCTCATAATCTATGGCGAATATTTAAATGGAAGGAGGATGGATAACTTATTTGAGTGAGAATATGCACTCAAAGCAAGAGGAAGGGATATTCGAGGAAAGTTCAGGAAGATAATTTCCGCCGATTCTAACAATCTGTGACTGGTTTGAATGTTTTAGGTGATTATTGTTAAGAATTTGAATTTACGTGAGGCAAATGTAATACTAAATCTGCAGGAGTAATCTATGTTATCGCAATATTATCATCGCTTTGCAATTTGAATAATTGCAATTTTTAGTTTCAGTAATTACACATAAAAAAATTTTAAAAAGAGCAACTTAACGAATTAAAATTTATTTCTAATTAATTAAAAAATGTAGGGAAAATGGGATACACAATTAAAGGGATGTAATTAAAAATACAGCATCACGAATTTCAGATTGGCGTTAGAACTATGACAAGTTATCACGTAAAAACATCAAACCTGCTGTGGTTAAACCCGAAATTTATTAAACTTATAATTAAAACTTTCAAAAATAACTTCTAGATACACATTTCTTCTTTTTAAATTATATTTTGTGATATATCGCTTACTTTAAATAGTCAGCAAATAGACATGATTTCCATCAGTAGAAATTCAGTTAGTTTTCCAAAATCTTTTTTATTTTTTCTTGTAATTTTTATTATCTTCATAATTTTTTAAAGAAATGAAAATCTTCTTACTAATGTGTTCGGCAGCAACCATTTACTTTGAAAAATATGTCTCAAAATACAGACAAGCAGCTATAATCCACAACTGTGTTCATGAGAGATATAACATACTGCTCGATCCAGAAATTGGCAAACAGCCATTTAATCATTTATAATTTTTCTTCCTCGCTGTTCTTATCTATGATTTTTAACATCGTTAAAGAATGTGACACTGTGTCATTCATAAAAACAACAGATGAACAACAATATTTGGCGCCTGTCTTGGAAGACCGGATCATTTTTTTACTTTAAATCTTTTTTTTTCCAAGTTGAATGCCCCATGTGTCGTAACTAATGATACAACGTGACATGTTATTAAATAATTAATAGCATCATTTATTGTTCTAAAGACATTTATAATTAAGCTGATAAATATTCAAATAGAAACTTATTTTATAAATATTTGTTATTATTTTTTTAAAGTGAAATTTCAAAAGAAGAAGTGTAATTAATCTAATAAGAAGTGTAATAATAGTAATTTCAAAGAAGAAGTGTAATCTGTATTGATATGGAATTATCATTTCTCTTAGAGTATAAGATACACATTTTTAGAAATATATATAAAGGTCAAAATGTCCGGTTCTCTGCCTAAGAACACAAAAGTTTAAAAACACTTCAATCTTGACAGATGAAAATTGGTATACAAATTTTACGTCAATTTGAATGATTTTTATAAAATTTTGAAAGAAATATATTCGGACATAGTCCGTCTGTTCTCTTGCCTGAGTATAAATTAGCACGGCAAATACAAAACGTGAGGAGTTAGTTAAATAAGATTTGGTTTACAAGTTCAGCATCTAGAATACAGATCCTTTTCAAATTTTGGTTCAGAAAAACCGACTAACTATCGCCTATATTTTTGTATACAAGTGAACGTGATAATTTAAAAATGCAAAGACATAACTTAATAAAATTTGGTATTTGATATTGTGATTGTTATTACACTGTTTCAGTCTGATCTATCTTTAATCGATTGAAAAAAACTTTCTTAATATATGTATCATATCATTGACGTTCCGAACCGTCCAAGTTGATACAGATAAATCAAAAGCTGAATGACTAGACCGCCACAACGACAGCATTGGCGGGGATGTGGTTGAGTTCTAAGGGCTATCACCGGCCGCTGTACAATCCTTCCCGTAGGAAGAACTTCCAGTTATCGATGGGAGGAGTCAAACCTCATCTATTTGTGTACCCTTGAGGATACCAGGGAAGGAGGAACTACCATGCCAGAAACCTCTCATCTTCTTTTTAAGGTGACCCTTGGGAAGATGCTTTCTTAATATATATCAGATCTTTTTGTTTGCATTGGTTAATCACCAAAGACGCATTAAATTGGAAAATGTTAGATTCAAACCAAGGATATTTTATAGCAATTCTTCACTAATGAAAATAAGTTAATAAATTAGCACCGTTTTTTATTATTATTATCATTATTCTATGAAGTAATATGTCTTTTGTGAGGAACTCAGAAATTAAAACTCTAAGTACTCATTCACGATCTCTATCAGAATGCTCAATTTTATACTGGAAAAAAGTGAGCAATTTTTATTAGAAGTGTTTTGAGAAACCACTCTCACTGTTTTTAAAGAAATTAAGACAGCTGAATAAGTCCATTCATTTTTATGACTGTTTTCATTCAAAATAATCAATAAAACATAACTTACAGTATACCCGTTGTCCAAAAGCTAGTATTCAAATCTTCAAAGATAGGTAGGTACTTTCAGTATGAAAAATCACTTTGAATAAAATAAAGGATTATATTTTATACTAAGCTATAAATGAAAAAATTTACCTATTAGACAAATTTAGTAAACTATTCTCGATACCCTAACATTTTGAACTTAGAAGAAGACATCACTTTTTCCCCCGAAAAATACCATTATGAATCTTTGAATTTAATTATTTTATGCCAATAAATGGTAGTTTCGGGTGAGAATATTATCAAACAGTCATTGAAATCATTATAAAATCGCTGAAAATATTTATATTCAAAACTTTTTAATGCTAAAAATTTGAGTCTCAGATTTCGGATTTTAAATGTAAACTGTCAGCTTTACTAATAAAACCAGATAAAATAACTGTATAAATTTTTTCATATTAAATTTAACTATCCTAATTTCTTTAGATATATATTAGAAATTCTAGCAGCAAAAATTTTTTTTCAAAATTTTTTGTTTTGCTAAAAAATTAGTTACTTGGATACAGATTCAAAGATAATACCAAATCAACAAATATTGATTGTGATTTTGTATCTGATACAAATTTTCTATGAGAGCAGTAGCCTTCCTTTTTTCTGTTTGTTCCTATTTCTTGTTTATAGATTTGTTTGAATTTATAGTGAAGTTCTTTTTTTTATTCATTACATCGGCAAAATAATTCTTTTTTATTTTCGCATTAAGATTTTGTTATAGGGTGAATGAAAGCTATTGTTTTTTTTAATAAATTTAATATTTATCGTTAAGCTAATTATTAATTAGCTTAACGATAAATATATTTATAGTTAAGCTAATTAATAATTAAGAAATTTATAATTTCTTTATTTTTATTATGAATTGAAATAATAAAAAATGCAATTAACTAAATGCAATATGAAATCATCAAACTAAGTTTCTTTTCAAATTTTATTTTTAAAAACTTATAGTCAGCTAAAATATTTGATTCATGTTCTGATTATAATTTAATAAAAACAAAATATCACGTTTTAATATTGATGTTTCAAGTTTATAACCTTCTTATTTGTCATTTAAAATATGTCACTATATTATATTTCTGAATCTTCGAAACTTTAATATTCGACACACTTTGAAAAGGCAATAGTTGTAAAGCAGAGCTAATTTTCTTTCTACCATTTTTTCGAGAACTTTAATAAGATTTATTCCAATTCTATATGAATTTTCTTGTAGGTATAAAAATAATTTTACAAGTATGAAGGGAATGCAATATCAATGATATTTACCTGGTACATTTTCAATATCGAAATAGCAAAGATAAAATCTCAAATAATTTAAATACTGAAAGAGATTAATTATAAGGAATGCACTGGATTTTAAAATGAAATTATTCTTCTATTAAATTAAATCTTCTTCTAAATATAATTCTTCTTCTTCTTCTTCTAAATATAATTC